>BOPP01000184.1:1271773-1313782 GCA_017312745.1 Gryllus bimaculatus
AGCGCTTCCTATAGTAGCAACCTCGAGCTTTGTCCCCAGTTTTGATGGAGAGTTGCCGGGCCCTGGTCACTACTGCGTCCATGCGCGCCGATAAAACGCAAGTCGCGCGGGAGCGGCCAATGGGGCAGGGGCATAGCCAGAGGGGGGGGGGCTCTTTCTCATCGTATCCGACTCCAGCCAATGAGCTTCAGTCACCGGTTTGTTTCACAATATTAGCGGGAATTTGAAATGCAGACAGATACCAAACATCACCTCGTTACAAGACATTGCAACATATTTATGAAGCATTTATTTTAAATGTTGGATCTTGTACACCTTCATCGTGCTATTTTTCGTTGGTTACCGTTGAAAACTGTCACTTTGTACCACTTTCAAAATGTTTTTCATCACTTCTCGCTCTCCATGCAACATGGCGGCCAGCGTTTAGTCTGGCTTTGCAAAGAAGTGCCCGTTTTGTGGTCACGTGGTTCGTGACGCAAACTGGTGTTGCGCAGAACGAGAAAAACTCGGTGCGCCGGAGGAACTCACCCATGTATTTCCAGAATGGGTACAGCCCAACGCGTGGGCTCTCCCCATCACCACCGTACCTATTCGATGCGGTCGTCGACGTCTGTTTCTTGCCGGCCTCGCGTGACGGCGCCCTCGTCGCGCGGCCTCGGGAAAAGGCCTTCGTCTGGCAGCAACCCCGAGGGAAGGACGATGTAGTAATAAGAGTCGCAGGCACGTGGCAGTGATTCCCAAGTCTTGGCACGTGTCTTTCGATGCGTTCGTTGCGGCGACTCGCCACCCGTGCTTGAGTGCGATGGCCATGATTCGAACGCCCTCTACGATGAAATATTTACTCACGTCGTCCTTGCGGCCGAAAATCGGGCGAAGTAGAGAGAGAGAAGCCGCAGTTCAACTCGGTCCCGCACGTTCACGTGTGAATAACCCTGCAACTACACGTCTACCCAAGACCCCCAAGATCAAGCAGATTCTGTGTCGAATTGGTTTGAGGTTTTCGGCTTTCTCATACTCCGGAATAAATCGAATAACTCTGAAACCACAGCGGACGCCGATATTAATTCTTCTTCTTGTTCATTAGGTAAATCAGAACTGGAATTGGAAACATCTAAAGCCTGTATAAGTGTTGCTACGGTAGCGGTGTCGTAGCGAGTTCGAATTCTTCTGTTTCGTGAAATCAGCATTATTTTAGCGCAATTCATGGTAAATCGATTAAATATTCTTCCTCATGTTGCTATTAATTGTTAAATAAGTTGTAAGTAAATAAATAAGTCATTAATAAATAAGTTTATTTTCCACTGATACGTTATTGCTTATTATTTCCTTCCGTTCGAAACTCGATATGGTAACGAGATGAAATTCAATATGTTTATTTCGAATATCAAGAACAAAATGCATATGCCCGGCCTACTTGGGATGAGAACACAAGTTGGCAATATTTTCGATGTCATGGAGACGGTCAAGGCAAGAAGGAGAAACGAAATCAACAACCAGACGAGAACTAGACGTTCTGAAATGCAGACGGGTAGTAAACGTTCTCACACGGAAGATGGAAACGGACATATTCAGTCGGAAAATGGACGTACATAAATACAAACGGGAAATGGACTTTTGAAATAGATTCGAAATTATAAATGGACTTGTTAGTCAGGGTAGTAGAAAGTAGTTTCATATTTACTGCATATTTAATTGAAAACTATATTAACGAAAAGTGTATGGACTGAAATATTGAAGAAAGTTGAAAGTGAAGTGTACTGATAGATGGACGTAAAAAACAAAAGACTTGTTTTAAAAGATTAGAACAAAAGATAAACTTAGGTATTGAATGAGAACTTGTTTCTGTTAATCAAATGCAGTATTATGTTATTTTAGAGGCATATTATATTAGATAAAGCTTTTTTGTTTTAATTATTACAAATAAATGTTATTTTGGAATTGGAGGCGTTTGAATTTAATAGTTCAGTAAGTTTCCGTATTCAGATCTATGGAGTACGCTGTAGAAGCGTCGGTCCCAAATACATAATGGACATATTTTTTTTCTCCCCATGAAGTTAATTCATTAATGGAAAAATAAGAACTATGTTGATAATCACGGCGTATCTTACCTGGATCGAGAGAATCGTGGTTACGAGAGAAGTATGAAAACAGTTAAATGATGCAACACTTTTTCTTACGGAGGAAATTATGAAAAGAATTATGGGAGAGAAATATGAAAAGACAAACCGAGTCAAGTTAACATCTAGTTAGTTAGTAAATAAGTCAATCTAAATAATTAAAAGTAGATAAGAAATAAAATATTGTACGTACCACAGGCGTTAACTGGTTCAAATGATTTCAGTCGTCAAAAGACACGCGGGCTTTTTGTTATCGCTCGATCATTCGAACCTTTATAACGTCTTAAATACAAAAACTTCAGATTGCCTTATTTACTAATTAACTAAATAGAACTAACCAGAACGCTCTAGGTGTATAAACTTAATATTGACGAATTTATTAATTAACTAGATGTTAACTTCACTCGTGTTTCATCTTTTGTTTCCCATAATTCCCTTTCGTAATTCCCTCCCTAAGAGAATATGTAGCATCATTCAACTGTTTCCGTATTTCCCTCGTGACCACAATTCTCTCGATCCAGGTTATGCATTGTAAATCGAGCTCCACATCGAAGGCAATAACAACCAATAACGTATAAGTAAAACATAAACAACAATAGTAAATATGTGAGTAAATAAACTAATAAATGAAGCCAATGGCAAGAAACGAATGGCTGACCTCGCTTCGGAGAGGGGAATGTAATGAACCGAGCTGCGAGGTCTCGCCTTGTCCATTCGCGTAGCTGTTGACTCGCTTGCCAGCAGTCTACGGAGACGTGCGGTCTGTTAGTTGCGGGCCTTTGACCTCTCCAACAAAATCGGGGACCAAGCTGAAGGTATTACCCGCGCAACTTTTCTTGAACGATGGATTGAAGAAATGCGGGTAGTGTGGCGGTATTAGTTAAGTAATCAGCCACTAGATTGTACGAAGCAATGCCAATCTCTGGAGAATCAGTCATGCCTTATCAACTTTCTCAATGATTTGCGTTCTAACTTTCTCAGGAGCTCAAGGTACCTCATGTGATGGATCTTCATCTGCTTCAGCTATTTATTTAGTTTTTTTTGAGAGAAAATCACGGACAGAAGTTTTCGTCTTCAACGGAAAATGGTTTCTATTTCGCGCCATTGAAGATACGTTTGGAATGTCATCAGTCCACGCTGCGAGCTTTTGTCTTCATCTGTTTATTGTGTGAGAGTGGGGGAAGCAAGGTCATCGTTCAAGAAAAGTTGCGCGAGTAATAATAGTGTCGCAGAGTACTAGGGATGTGTTGATCATGAATGAACTAGTTTAATATTGAACTATTCACAAAAAGGAATGGAACGATGTGGAACGTCCATTCAGTGAATAATCGTGCGTCTGTCATCGGTCTTCGATCGCAGTTCGCTGGTCATCAACAAACCGCATTTGCGCCGTCCTTGCGCCGAATATGCGCACCCCTACCCGCTACAGGTGCAGGTAAGACGCGGCAATTTACGCACATAAAAATTGGCTAATTTGCTACAAATACGAAAAGTGTCTTTTAAATGTTCAATTATTCGTGACATATACGTAGAAGAAACGGCTGAAGAAAGTGCGAACATCGGCGCTATCTTTTGTCGCGCCCCTGCTTGCGCCGTGATCCCACGCCCCAGCCACTTGCTCGTTTGAAGTGACGTTGACAGCATTTTGTACTTTAGTTCCTGTAAGAAGGCGCTAGAGGAGAGCGTGTCACTGTAATGGTCTCCTCCAGTTTATATGAGAGTTTTGAGAGGACGTGTTAGGAAAGTTGTAGTCAAGGCCAGCGACAGTTGGGCCTCTTGATACATGAAGGTACAGTGAGCATATCTTCCCCTTGGCTGTGCATTGGAAAAACTTAAATGTCATGGGAAGCGCCAATCCGAAGACTTCTTCCTGGATGATAATCTAAACCTGGTAATTGCAATTTAATCATTCTACTTATTTGTGTTGATATTATTAGGAAAAAGGTTTTTTTCTTGCATAGCTCCAAACGCTCTAAATATTACTTTCTTTTGGTAAGCGTAATGTCACTAGTTATGTTCCCAAATATTATTTACACCATAATGCTGTGGAAAATCGATTTCGAGATTTTAAAGGAAATACGCGTTTTGGGATCACCTGGTACCGAAAGTGTTTTTTTTCAAAACGTCCGTCTGTCTGTGCGTAAATGCAACTATCCAATTTTCTCTAATGATCTCGTGACAGTCAATAAGCGACATAAATATTAGCAAAATGGTTTTCTAAACGTTTTTACGCAAACTGTCGCAAAACCGACGCCCCGCGGGGTCACAAGTTTCTTATGCTGTCTGTATAAATAGTGCTGGTCAGTTGGACACAGTATTGGTCAAGCTATTCTAGAAGATGAAATTGATATAAAGCTATGACGTCTCATATCCGAACTCTCGCTATAATTTTACAATTTAACATTTTGCAAATAATAAGATTAGTATTTAATAGCCATTGTCTGAAAGAGCGGGAGCAGTAATTTCAATCTTCAGTGTCGATGTGACAACAAGCGTTAGACATCGTACTCAAGTGTTTACCGGCGAACAGTAGACGTCGTGGAACCGTTCAGAAATCCAGCCATTGCGAACTTTCAAACGTGATATAACGGTGAATTTTATAACTCATTTATGTTTATAAGTATTCGTCAAATACCTACTACATGCATGCATGCGTACATACAATACATACAATTTGCATGGTATTTGAATTATCTGCGACCAGGTGTCCGTGCGTCCTTCAGTCAATCAGTCTTGATTAGACCCGTCCACCAATCCAAACAAGTGCCATTCGACACATCTGTCTCTTGGAAACTAATGATTTGTTTTTGGATCCATCCAGAAGATTCTAAGAAATATCTTCAAAAACGTTAGTTTGTGTTTTCTTAGTCAACGTGTTGTGTGAAACTTACGGCATGTAGAGGTGATCAATAGCTCATTTGATTCTTCTCAATGAGGAAAATCGATTGGCATTGTTTTTAGGCAGATAATTTGAGTACATTCTGAAACACAACTAGAAAATCATGATTTTGATGTGTTTTAAAGGCACCGTCGGTGGTGAAACAGTGTGAATTACTACAATGACTGCCTTTCCGGAACAGCATGAATCATTAGATTATTATTCATAAAATTGACAATAATTACACTTAATATCAGGAAACATACATTTATTTCAAAGTACTCTTGTCAATGAATTATTATATACATTAACAAATAATACTCTTTCGAATATTTTTAAACATTAAATGAAGATTTGATTATTAAGACATGGCAATATCATATGCCAAATAACCCAAACATTACGATAAAGTCTGACTTAATTGTAAGTTAAGAATTTTAGTTTGTTTAATAAGTATTTTATAAAGCCTTGTACAATATTTACTGTATTTTTTTTGTATATTTGTGTATATTTGCTACCAAGGCAAGCAATTAAGTGTAGGGTATTTTTGAATGTGAGAAGAAGGGTCAAGTAATATGAATAAATTGCAAGACCACTGTTGGAAACTAAGAATTTATGGGAACGAAGTTGTTCTGTCTGGCGCTCTTCCTCGGCTGTCAACCTTTGAACCTTTTGATCAAAATCGCATCCGACGTTGCAAAGGGATTTGCAATGCATCTGTGATGAAAGGTAAAGGTGACGCCAGTGTAGCGCCGTGCCACGCTCAGAACAGACAACCACGTGGAAATCGGCGAAGCATCGCCGGATGTTAAACAAAGGACGGAGTGATGACGCACTGGTACTTTCCGTGGACGTAGCGGGCCCAGAGCGGCTTTGGAGAGGAGGCAATGTGGGCGGCGGGTACAGCCCAAAGGGCCTATATAAGGCTAGGAGAACAATGCCCCAGTCTTCTTGTGCTAGCGGCGTCGGCGACAGGTGAAGCGCGTGTCGGTGCTTGTAGGTGCACTAGGGCGAGGGGCCGGCAATTCATTGTTGTGACTTGTGAGACGCGTAGATGGTCTCAAAGTAGAGCGGCTTCATACAGGGAACATCGGTGGTATGTTGCGGTGTGGAAGCCGTTCTTAAATTATCTTTCCTTGTATTGGGTATATTTATTAGTTTATTGTGAGCAGGGTAGTTGTTAAATTGAGACAACGGTCTAGATTGTTAATAAATCTACTGTTCTACAAACCACTCTCGTCTGTGTTCGATTGCACCTGTATGACGCCACACCAGTAAGTCAGCGGCCCACGGCACTCAGGCTATGAATGACACAAGTTGCTGGAGGTTGAAATGCCCGACGCTGCGGTTTACAGTACGCCGTGCAGGGCTTGCTAGGTTACTCGGAAGGAATAGTTTCTTCGTGAGTTTTTCCATCTCGTAGGATAATTATAATTTTATAGGATAATTTTTGTTGTGTAACTTGTACGAGAATGATAATGGAATAATACCTTTTTGTAGAAAAATTTCAATCACAAAAATACAGTATTAGGTCCTCGAACATCGTATTCTGAAGTGGTTGGGGTCATAGCCTAAAAGAACATCCGGCAAGAAGAGCCGCGATTACACAACTCTTCTAATTTTTTATTATTTAATTCCTAATATTTAATTTTGTACGCACTACGCTCGAGGATGAAGAAACAGCCAACAGTCTATTTAAGCTTATTTTTATTCAGAACTTGGGTTGAAGATAATTTCAACAAATGAAATAATTTTAAAACAGTTTAAAGAATTGTTTACGCCACGTTCAGCCCATATGTGGGATTGTAGAATTTGTCTCCTCAAAATCTATCCATTTGTGTGGAAAAAAGTATAGTCTTCTGTTTAAAGAGGTAGTTGAGCCAACATCATTAAAATAAAAAAAGTTAAAAATATAATAACTACTACTGATGAGACCCTGTATCTTGAATTATTTGATGAGAATTTCATCTCACTATCTTTAACCGTTTTGGGAATATTTCAGATGGACCCTATAAGTTAATTAACTGTTTTATTAATAACTTTTATTTAGTGAAAAGAGGAATACTGGAATATTTCAATTCTTTAATTTATATATTTATAAATTCTTAATATCAATTCATTTCTTCGTTCTTATTACGTCATTATTTAAATATAATTTTGGCTAGCTCGTGTTTGTAAACTTAGGAAAAACTGAAGCTGGTGTTTTTTATCATGCAAACATTATTACAAAATAACAACAATTGTTTCTTAATAGGTGTAACGTAAAACGTAAGTGCAACGTAAAACATCCACTGTAACTGTTTTTTCTTCTTCCTTCCACGGTTTAGGCCAGAAGACCTGATCCGGCTTCACTCAATCGTTGCCTTGGTCGACCAGGATCTCTTATCTTTAAATCTAACTATTTGTGTTTGTTTTTAATATCTTAAATATCTCTGTTTAGATAATGAATAATTGAATAATGATATTTATGTAATGACCAACATTACTTTAATTAAAATTAATGGACACTTAGAGGTCCTTTCTTAAATTTTACATTCTTGGCCTTGTACATCTTACTAAAATGTCGAGCACTTCCCTTCCAGCGGAATCGGCTCTCTTGGCGCTGCCTCAAAACTTCACCTCACGTGTCATCGCGGCTGCCACCACACTCAAAATTCCATTTTGCAGCATCCACACTTACAGTTTTATAACTTTCGTCATACGAATACTCTTCGGTGTGATAACTGTACAACATGAATTATTTTTACTTCTAAATACGTGTTTGCACTATTCAGTTAATAAAAATGTCCACACAAATAATTATCATTCTACATCTCCGTCGCGCATTTGTACTTCCGTACTTTTCCGAAATAAAAGTTAACTTTGTGAAAAACTCCTCCTCGCGGCCTTACATACGCCTCCTCCCGAGACACAGTACGTTCTGTGGAATTTTTTTAGTTCAAGTTAATCTTCTTTCAATCGACTATGACTTGTTACATTGTTTATTTAACATGTTCGATGCTATTCTGTCCCCTCACTATTGCATTATAATATAACTTCTTTTGTTTTCCCAATGATGTCATGTCTCAATACTTATTTATATACGTAGAGTAAACTATTTTTTGAAACATTTCTTGGATGGAAATAAAGTACAATTCTGAATATCGAATGATTTCTTTACAGTATATTTTATAAGAATTTACTCCATGTGTATGTATGCGCAGCTTAAAACAAGAGGGGGAGGAATTACGTTTCCCTCTGAGGGAAACAGTTTCCCTTAGAGGGAGGATCCCTCTGAGCTTCATTTTCCCTTAATTTTTTTTTTCCGTATGGAATTTTTTTTTCGTAGGACTTTTATTCAGCCACAGTCGATTGCTCTGTACGTCCTGATGGGACGCATATTCTCCTTACACTAGACACCAACACACTTGCGGGCTCCTCTGATCTGGGGTCAGCAGAACGCGAGACTCTTTGCAACAACTCATACATGAGATAACAAGAAACAAACAACCCTGCCCAATTCAGGGCTCAACCTGCGACCCTTCGGACCGAAACGAGACGGTACGCACTCTTAGCCACCTCGACCATAAGAGATTTTTTCTAGGAAATAAATAAAACATCCTACAAGGAAACTAAAATTATATTTTTAATGACACAATTAAATACATTTAATTTGATGCTGATCCATTTAGAGAATTGTTAGATGGTTTGGAGATCCTCTTACCTAAATACATATCAATTCCACAAATTATCAGCTTAAAAAGGAAAAAAAAATCGGAATTGATCATATTTATAGAAATATATTATTTTATTTTGTAGGAGTACAGGGCCATTTTCGAAATTCTTTGGGAGGGGGCGCACGGCCCCCGCCCCCCTCATGCCCACGTCTAATGATCTCTGCACACGAGAGTTGTGTTGATGCGCGTTACATAACGTTGAATAACACTGTCTTACGCTAAACTGCACACAAGCCCTTTGACCGTTCCGCATACGATAGTGTTAATCTACGACGCACATTTCTTAACGAGCGTCAACGCAACGCTCGTGTGACGTAGGCCTAAGGTTACTAATTAATATTCGCAGAAGAAGGGCGCTTCGAATACATTGCAAGTGATGTCGTTGAGACACACCGCATTATTAATTGTCTTAATTGATCCACAATGTTCCAAGCCTTCAGGACTGCCTCCTGAAGGTTCTCCTGGGCACCATTGATGAAAACCCGTGTTTGCCAACGGCTTTCCTGTAAAGAAAAAGAAAGTGAAAAAAACTTACATTTTAGACGTTTCTCACAACACCAATATTACCACTGATACGGTAATAGTGGCTTCATACGAACGTATTTGTGAAATAAAAAGTATGCGAGGAAAACAAATAAGTGTGGTATATTATAGCTCATGAAAGGAACAACCGATTCTCACATGTTAGAAGCATGTAAATAATGGAGTTTTCGACCACTCTGTTGTATGCTGTAAGGGGGGTGTAATCCTTAATTCATAATTTTACCCTCCCCACTTAGCTCGATCGCATAATAAGATTTTATTATAGATGTGATCGAAATTCGACCGTAAATCATTACATTTTTAATGTTATTAAGGTTCTTTTGTTAAAAAGTATCATTGCATAATTATTGCATATAATGTTTTTGAATTTTGTTCTATTGCCTTATCTGCGAACGTGTCCAAATACGTCAGTAGCGTGTGTTGTTTGTCTTATTTCCTTGCAATACCTATGAAATTTGAAAACATGTGAAAACCTGTTATTGAAAACAGAGCGGTCTCCGAATTTCTCGCTTCTCCCGCAAGGCTGAAAATTGCAACGTTTCGTTGTGAGTGTTGTTTGCCTCACTCGTCAGCTTCACCGACAACGCGAAGAAACGCCGCTTCGCCCAGCCCCCTTGGCAGACGCCGCGCCGGTGTCTGCATGACGCGGTGGCCGGTTTGAATTTCGCGTCCCGAACTAACTTTTAATCTCTATTTCCTCGGAGGCCTTTTTTTTGCGAAACCTGGATTTGCCGTACTTGATGAAAGTCAGCATAGGATCTGGGGTATATTTTTGTAACGGGAAATTTGTTTCCGGACACGCTGCACATTTTGAAAACGTACATTCATGCCTAGACATGCATACTTAAGTTTAACGACTCAATCATCAAAACGTTACAGTTACGGTATAGTAAACTTTTCTTCTTTGAGAAATAAAGGTCTTTCTCGATAACAAAAAAATAGCAATTTAATTTCAAGACTTTCTTTCACGAATTTCTTACAGTTTACTAGGTACAACTTCTTAACCACTTAAAGAAACTCTTCAACATGTGCAGGTCGAAATCTGGCCTCCTTTTCGTCTATAATTGGACTGTAAAAAAATAGCTGCCATCGCGCCCTGGAAGTTATTGGAGAAAAATACAACACTTTCTCATTTTTGACGTCGCACATTGTCGTTTGCGCAAGATTCGTGCAGAATTGAATATTGCGAGAGGATCTCCGCCGAGGTATAAAGCGCTTCTATCAAGCAACTCAGGGTAGCGAAACACTAAACTAATGACATTGCTCACGCCCTTGACAAGCTTGCAATGCTGCGAGACGCAACTCCTATTCTTCCGGGCTCCAGTTCTTCGACATTCAGAAATGCCCGCGGCGTGCAAGTACAGTTAACATTGATTGCCCACCTTCATTTATTTTGACCCTAAGACCGAACTGAGCAAATTTAGAATATAATGTGAATATAATATTAGAAATTTTAATAATTAAAATTTAATGGAAATAGATGAACTGTAAAATCGTAAATTGTAAATAATATACAGATCGTATAAAATAATCTATTGTCAAACTAATTGCGATTAATCCCTAGTAACTGAGAAATAAACAAAATAAATTGATAGATTGGTACATAGGGTCACAATTATCCCAAAAATGAACTTCTGCTTTTCTGCCCGGCGAACTGTTAGAAATAACCGGCGAGTGGAGATCCTAGCGAACAACGGCACTATAACGTGAGCCGTTCGCGGTGACACTGCTCGCTGCAGCAAGGGTTGTCTGAGGTATTACCGAAAACAGCGCCGACAATATTAATCAAATTATTTATTTCCTTTCAGTAAGGCTGCTAATTGTTTCACAGCACATATTAAATAGTGAATATCTTTCAAAAGAAAAAATCAGGCCAGATTTCGACCTGCATCTGTTGAAATATCCCTTCTTAGAAGTTACTGCTGCTAATATATGTAGTATAACGTGTATATAGAAGTAATGTACGCTAATTTACGTAGGATTATTTGCACAAAGCCACATTTTGAGAAACTGAGAATCTTTCGAAGTGGCCTCCACGACCTCGCAATGCATTCTGCTTGTTTATTTAAGGGTTTCTTCATCATAATACTCCGTTGTCAGAAGAAAACTGACTACGAAATTGCCCGCTTCTATACATTCTAAGAACGTAGCTCATGTAACTACATTACATTACACTTCCCGACTCTGGCAACCAAAATTTCCTTCATGACAATACTCTTAACTCTACAACGTGAATACACATTCCCATTGCGCACAGTACCTCCTTACACACACACACACACATACACACACATACACACACGCGCGCACTCGTGCACGCATTCACACGTTCACGCATGCATACACACATGCACACACACATGCACATACATACATACGCACGCACACACACTCACACACTCACATACACTCACACTCGCACACACTCGCACACACTCACACTCGCGCACGCCCTCGCACACGCCCTCGCTCACGCTCTGGCGCACGCTCTGGCGCACGCTCTGGCGCACGCTCTCTCTCACACACACACACCTCCACATACTTTCATTATTCGAATGGCTTAAGAATTATCCCAATAACTAGCACAATTGCAGGCTAGCCCTGTGTACGTACCAAAGACCGTGACGTAGTTGGCTTCCTTGTGCTTGTCGTGGAAGCCGACGTGAAAGAAGCTGGAGGAGTTGAGGAAGCGGTCGATCACGTCCTGGGCGTGCGCCGCCTCCTCTTTGGAGTCGAGGACGAGCAGGTGGGCGCCTTCGGCTATGCACGTCGCGTTCGCCTTCTCCCACGTGACGAAGTCAGAGTGCAGCTTGTACAGGCCGTCCTTCCACTTGTGGTAGCCGGGCCCAGGCGGCGGAGGGGGCACTGCGCATGTCGCACGCGGAGAATTCGCTCAAGACAACTCCGAGGAGGCAATCGAAATTAAAGGCAGCAGTGTCGTTTACCGGGAGGTTCATGGGTTCGAGTCCTGACTGATTTCCCATCCTAGCTAGGGAACTATATCGGATTCAGCCACTGTCTGAAGGAGGATTCTACTGGTCTTCTGATTTCATCGGTAGTTTTCCGTCGTTTCTCAGATCAATTTAACGCGAATTCTGAACAATGCCCGAACAAACGGACCAGGGGCCACAAGCGATCATTTCTTGTTCGTCCTAGAACCCTCCTCTCTTTTAAACACTTGCACGCGCACAAGCGGTACGCGATGACTCGTGTGCTTGTCCCGACTGCGGTGCAGTCTCTCTGGTGGAGAGGAAATTCCACAAGCCGATGTTTATGTCGGCACAGGATTCTACGTTCCAAGGGGGGAAGAATCACTCCCACGTCCCTGCTTATAGCACGCAATACACCTATGGGTCTAATAACTGACAGTTGACGCGCTAGGAATGCGGCGCGCTCGGAACACGGTGTAATCAATCAATCAAGTTAAGTCATTCAAAGCGAGATACGTCTCAGGGCCAAATAGATGGAAACATTTTGTTCTGGTTTCAGTCGCCACAATCGGGCAGTGAATATGGTCGCTAGAATTCCGAACACTAGGGGAACTAGTAAATGGCACTCTCTCTCGAACTGTTTGTTACGGTCATGTAAAATGATAATTATTGAAAATACTTCTGATATCTGTTTCCGTTGTACAAAATTCTCCTTGTCAAACTGATTGAAACTCCGCACAGTTATATTTTAGTTACAAAGTATCTTTTAAAACCCACTTCATACGTAAAATAGACCTTATTGTACCAAAAAATATGCACCCCCAGTGTGAAACTGTCTTACTAACATTTAACTGGATTCTTACGCATATTTGGAGGTTTCTTTCGCTCTTTCCTTGAAATGATTGAAAACGAGTTTAACACAACTAATTTCATAGAAAATATTGTGGAACATAATATTTACAGATTGTCTAAATTCGCACAAGGTTTAGTTTTCTTTCCTGTAGTATTTGTAGGTAAATTGAATATAATAAATGAAATAAATATTTTTTTTACATTTTCTTATTTGTTGAGTCCCTTAATAGTGTAGTTGAAATCATACTTTCAGAATATCATTTTCTGAATGTTCTTCGTATGTAAATGTTTGGAACAAAAAATTGAAGCCTGTTTGAGAAAATACAAGTTGACATGTCATACAAAGTATAAGGTGTTAAGAAAATGTGACATTTTTAGTTCGTTTTCACAAGAAAACATTTGTAAATTCAAGAAACTTCGTTAAAGACAATTCGAAGCATTTGTGTGTCCACAAGATGATGCTATAAAATACACTTACAACGTAAACGTTAATGACGTGGGAAAAAAATTTAAAATATATATAAAAAATGAAAATTTTTATCCAAAACGATTCTCATTTAAAGTGTTTTGCTGCAATGTACTGTATTCGCACAATTAAAAAAATGAAGTATTTAACAAAATTAAATCATTATCTTAATGTATTCTTGCAACATTATCACAATTTTACTAATATAATAACATTTTGGAAATATTTTGGAAATATTATACTGCGAAGCGTCGAATACCATTGAATTTTGAAGTTACACACTAACACAGATTCCGATGCCAACAAGGAGGGGGAAAAAGTCAATTTGGTAGGCGAGGCATTTTATGAAGACGAAGGTTCTTTTTTTACGAGTGCAGATTTTTGATCTGTGGAGAAAATGTATAGTATAAAAAGAAGATATGACTTATTCCTGTTAGCTACAACGCATTATTGCGTTCATGTGATGATTAAGGATAACAGATATGCTGAAACGTAACTAATAAGTGTATACTCTTAAAGGTCTCAGCTGCCGTTAATTCGATGTAATTATATGCAACACGGTTAGGAAAATATATGCCCCCTCAAACATTGATAAATAGGAAAACACTTTTGAGTTTAACGGTAAAAATTCTAAGAATCTACCAAATTTACACGAGGTTCAAACTACTTACAATCATATGCTACTGAAGACGATACATTTGGTTCCCGACGTTTGACAATAACGTATGAGACTCAAGATGGAAAGAAACGAACGCTTATAGGAAAATTTACGACAGATCTTACGAGACTCCTAAGATTAAACCGAGCCAACGATCCATCATCAACCGTTGGCCGGCAGCCCAACAAATAGGCTACACGAGACATTTAAGAACACGGGCCATTCAGTAAGGCGCAATAACAATGATCAAATGACAGTTTGTTGCTGCTATGACCACCTTTCTGAGATGTGATAAGGAAAGAAGATGGGCAAAACTTTGCAGTGATTCCTAAAAGATTCCATTCGGAAGTATATATTTTACCACGGAAACATTGGCCAGTAGAGTGTACGTTGCAAAACATCTTACCTTGCACATTAGGATAACGGCAGTGCTCAAGCATAGCTGAGGCTAAATAATTCCCTTGCAAAGGCGCGTGATCTCACTTCCCAGGTGTATAAGTAGTGGGTAAGGATAGCGCTTGCCATGTGCTCTCATTGTGCAGGGTGAGGAACAAGTTGTGTGTGGGCGTGGCTCTAGTCGGATGGTTGTACTTCGCAATTGCAACGCTGAGGGAATTATCACGACTGTCATGTGTTCTAACTGTGCAGGGCGAGGGACGAGTTGCGAGTGGGCGTGTCTCTAGCTGGGTGGTTGTACTTCGTGAGGGTTGGAGCGCGCGTGGGCGAGAGCTCTCACTGTGCAGGGTGAGCTGCAGGGCGTCGGTGCGCGTGGAGCCGCAGCGCCAGCTCGAGGGCTCCAGCTGCAGCTGCAGCCGCTGCCTGCCCTGCCGCCCCACGGCGCTGTCCTTCTCCAGGCGCAGGGTCGCCGTCCAGTGGCCCGTCGCGTTGTGGTCGCCGCTCAGCCACAGGCGCGTCGCGCCCACGCCCACGCCGCCCGCCACTGCCCCGCTCTCTCCGCCGCACTGCTGTGCCTCCGCCACGGCCGACGCCAGCAGAAGGGCGCTCACACAGGACAGCCACCTGTGGAGCAGGGACGTCGCGACGGCGGCACGCTTCCGAGCGTCGCGGCTCGTAGCAGAGCATTAGTTTGAATGAAGACCTTCCCACGTGCAGCGGGCGTGTGCGACGGCGGCTGTGGCAAGCAGCGGAGAACTCTCACTACGCGAAGCGGAGGAGTGCGTACGCGCCACTTCTAGCAGAACACAGCTTTAAATGGTAGTCTTCCCACTATGCCGCCGGTCGCTGCGTTTCACCTGCTGCGGTCCCTTTGTTCATCGTCGCCGGAGGGTCGGCGAAACCTACCCCTGCAGAACCCACCCCCTTCCACGGCAGGCGGCGGTGCGGCCGTGGCTGCAGCGGTGTCGGTGTCGGAAGGACTGCTGCTTGACGGAAGCGCGCCGCCGTCGCGACGTGGGAAGGCTCCCGTGGGGTCCCTTCATTCCCGTGAATTGTCGCCACAGCGGCGCGTTTTCGACAAGCGGCAGAGCTCACGCCGCCCCCGCTGCACGCCATTGCCGCACCACCGGAAGGGAGTGGAGGGTCTTGCAAGAGTAGATTTCGCAGACCGTCTGGCGTCAACGAACAAATAGACCGCAGGAGGTAAAACGCAGTGACTATCACTGTAGTGGGAATACCACAATTTAAAGTTGTGTTCTGTAGCGGTGGCCCGTACGCCCTCCTGCACTTCTCGAGGCAAAGTTTCTCCGCCGAACGTCACAGCAGCGCCTGCCCGCTGTGCTCAGCGGAAGACCTCCATTCAAACCAATGATATCTGCTACGAGCCGACGCGCAGCGGTGGCGTCGTGTGAAGGGGTCCTAAAGTTGTGTTCTGTAGCGGTGGCGGGTATTCCCTCCTGCGTTTCTAGGGTCCGCCGCCGAACGTCGCAGCAGCGCGAGCCCGCCGCACGTGAGAAGACCTCCATTCAAACCAATGCTCTTCTATGAGCAGTGGCGTTCGGAACCGCGCCGCGGTGGCGACGTGTGAAGGGTCTATCACGGAATCCTACCCCAAAAATTATTGCGACCCTCCAGCGAAGTAACTGCGGTTATGGGAGAAGAGACCTCTATAAGAGACATTTCTGTAGGTACAAGTCGAAATTTTGCTTAATTTTTTCTATACACTCTTCATGCTGTGTAAAATTAACTGTCGTCACGCATTGGAAATTACTGGAAAACAATTCGAAAGCTCCACACTTTTCACAATACAAATCGTTATTCGTGCGGGGTTTGTGAAAGAATGTGAACCGAGGGAGCAAGGCCTCCTGTGAGCACAAGCTCCCTTTCAGGACGGCTAAACAGCAAGCTACTGACGTTGCTCACACCCTTGAAAAGTCCGCAAAGCCGCGCGGCACAGCGCTTTTATTCTTCTGGAACTAGTTTTTTGACAATGAGTTACAGAAAACCGGTGGGAGTCAAAGAATGCCTGCGGAACGCAAGTTTAGTTAACATTGTTTCCTAACCTTCGATTATTTTGTCACTGACACATCAATGTATGAGAGTTCTGTCGTTTGCGTTTGTTATACGACCCGATAAACCGTCATACTAAGTTCATAACACAATCCTTACTGATATTGGTAGTTTAATTAAACAGAAAAAATAAAAAAAACGTGTGACTATCGTTGTTTTATTCGACTAGATGGATCTGAGCGATTCAATAGCCAATGATTGGTTGATTAAAATTTTTATAATCGATGAATCAATCATCGCCTTCGGGCCACTCAAAGCTGCCTTGCCGAATGCGCCGCATAAAATAGAATATTGTCAGTGGGAGCCTATGATAAGGATTAGTTTTGTGCCAAAATGGTGCAGTTTTTAAATTAAATATAAATATAACACTAAAAAGGGTGAAATCAAATATTCGAACAGCGTAATCGTGAATTTTAATTGGTGGATAGATTACTTAGCCTGTATATAATACATTCAACTTTGTGTCAACTAATTGTATAAAGTAATCGATTGTAGTAATGGCGAGTAATATCTCATAATTAACTGAGAAATAAAATAAATAATTACCGGACACAATGTTCGCCAAAACTGTTTCTCACCCAGCAAAGTTTCAGACAACACCGGAAAGTAGATACTCTAGGAGCCAATGATAAGACTGCATGAGTCGTCCGCGGTCATGATGCTCGCTGCAGCAAGGGAAGTACATGACGGTAGCACAAAAAGCGCGGCTAATGCTAACCAAGTTCTGAATTTTTTCAGTAACTTCCAGTGCGTGACGGCAGAGAAGTGCATAAGTAAGTATAAACAGTGAATATCTTTCTATTCAAAGAAAATAATGGGAGATTTCGACGTGCATATTTTGCAAGGTCCCTTGTTAGAATAGATTCCTTCTCCCTTACACGTTACGGCCGAAGGGATTGCAGTGGCTTACTAGAGCTACCTGGGGACAGTGATGACTTATTAGACTCGATTCTCATAGCATAGTGGCATACAATTTTATTCTTTCCAGTGGTAGTACAGCAGTTTGAATGTTTGTTCCAGAAGAACATTCAAACAGCTATAGTCCCACGGAAATTCCTAACTTGCTCTGTTTAGGGACTTTGTGTGCAGCAACTATTCTGTTCTTGAAGAATTTCCGTTTGCTCACTTATCTAAATTTATTGTTTGTATGCAAAATCACACTAAAAAAAGACACGTGTCATGAAAAGAGCCCACAATTTTCAAAAGAGAAAAATAATTTTTATAGGGATGAAAATAAAAGTAAGAAATAATTTAATTTAAATATCTACACATCAGTGTTGGAAGCAAGAATTAAGGCGATTAATTAGAAATGTTTTATAGAGAATCATCGGAAAAGGGATGCGGGTATTTATAAATGAACAAACGAACGAAAATAAAGAAATTACATTTGATGGCAACTCATCTGTCAATACAACAAGTAATGCTATCTTAGCTATACTAATGGTCTACAGAGCCTGAAGGGCACCAAAAGTATTTTTATGGGCATTGAAAAAAGCACTCAAAAGGTATTATTATATTAATAAATAAGTTTATGCACTCAAAAGTTATTAATAAATAAGTTCAAGCGCTCAAAAGTTATTAACATATTATATAAATAAATGTTCCAAATCCTAAAGGTAAACCGAAAACTATGATTTAAATATATTTGTTTGGAACATTATATAGAATATCATACAAAATCGATTTGAAAGGCAATATATAGTCTGCTTACCTCCAACACATGATGCAAAGAGAGGAAATCGAAATTTTTGGGAGTCAACACTTGAACTTATATACTTTTAGATATCAGTGTTTGCATTAAGAGAAACAGTTAATGAGATATCAATACCAACAGTCATCATCCGTTCTTGACTCCTTTGATAACCTCCATTTCGTTGGATTCTAACAAAGTGAGTAGTGTGTATTTGTTTCATGATAACCTCTTATTTGGATGGTAATTGATTGGAGTACCCGTATTAAAACTATTAGTGCTTCAATTAACCGACTGTCTCGGAAGTTACGCGTCGTTGTTGTAAAAAAGTATAAAAATACACCGGAGAATTCTAATAAATGCACTACACGTAATACAATTCATTCATCCGACTCTCTTTTAATCAAAGAATTCTAATTTTGAGAGTTCTAGTAATTTAGTTTAGTGAATTCTGTGGTCATCGGGTAAAAGTTCTAAAGTCAAAAATCTTAGTTTGGAAAAAACAAAAGTTAGTATTGAACCGCTATTAACGAGTGGTACGAAGCCATATTTTTTGTCGTTAAGGAGGCAACATTTTAAATCGGTCATTTTACATCAAAATATAGATACGTAACTTGTAGTTTCGGCCAATTTCGCCAAAAAATGACTTAAGAACTTTTCCCTCTGACCACAGAACTAGTGTCCAGTCCTGCACATATTCTAAATAACAAATTGCATAAAAATGTTTTAATCTACTCCGTAAACACTCATTCACCAATACACTAGAACGCAATCAATATAATAAATAAAAAAAATAAGTTTTATATTTTCGTTTAAATTAAATATACACGTTATATTATTTTAAAAAAGTGATTAACTTTTTATTATTCATTTCTTTCATTTGGGTATGGGACAGCACTCAGCTTACATTGTCTGGCTTCTAAAGGGAAACTAACCAGAAATAACTTTCAGCGCTCTATTCCCACGTTCCGTGATTGGAATAAATGCCTCTAAAATCTTGGGAATCTTGAATATCAAAAAGTCACTGCCTGATATCTCGCAATATGTTAATTATCATGGTATCTTGATATAGTTAGCAAATCATTTTCTTGCAATTTCGTTTGCATAGCATGGCGAAATTTGCCTTTCGTGATTTTCCAAACATTTCTTGATTGAATGAGCCACAAAAACGAATATGAATCGTAATGGATATCTCAGATAGACCTCCGTTTTTCCTCTTCGGTAAAGAGACTATAAGGTACGGCTGAGGAAAAAACCCCTGAAGGGGGAAAAACTTTCCGTCAGAAACCGAGTAATGCTCATCTGCCAAACTTGATCTAAACTAATTCTTTATTTCCGGTGGCGGACGTCACGTATTCTCTTTCAGTCTTTGGCCTCTTGAGCAAACAGTATCACAGACGATAGTTCGCACCATCGCCTCTGCGTTTACAATTCGGACACCCACTCCATTTGCCCACTAATTGTTTAGTTGCTTTATGATTTACTTACTAGTTTATTGTGTTATTTGAAGATTTACTTACTAGTTTATTGTTTTCCTTAGGGAGGGAGTTTTTTTAAAGTCTGTTTTTACTTCGACACAAACATTTCCACTCAGTTATTAAATTCTGAAAAAATATATACCGTATACATCTTTCTTAGGAATCCAGATCCCTAGCCACCGCATGGAGCTGCCGAACGATCTTAATGAATGGGTGATTATGTTATGATGTAAATGACGATGGAGCAATGGACAAATAGAGGTAAAACGCAAGGAATCCGAGCAACCCTGCCGGAAACTCCAAAACACCGCCACAGAGCTATGGATCGACCGGGGTTTTGACCCCCATTATCTACGTGCGCGGTCCAAACGACCTGATTGATGACACACGGTTCGCTTTTAAATATAAACAGTACAGTCAGATGATGCAGGTCTGATTTGAACTTAAATTTCCCTACTGTTTCATTAGGTGTGCTGTATATTCCAACGCAATATTATCGCAATTTTCAGATAAATTAATAGGATTTTCTTGCAGTAACGCTCATCATAGTTGCTTTTATTCATGAAAGAGAGAGTGACACTTTTGGCGAGATGTTTAACGCGGTCAATGTACACTTGCAAGAAGATAACCTGTGCCCCTCCTTCGCCTGGGAGCTACCGTATATTAACCCGTCTCGTGCTCGGAGCGAAGTGCACAGAGGCGAGAGCGACGATGGCGAGCCGGCTGCTGGCGCTGCTGTTGGTGTCGCTGGCCACGCGGACGCCGCTGGCCTCGCAGCCGGAGTGCGCGTGCGGCGAAGACGTGGACGTGGCCGTGAGCGCCTCCGCCAACGCCACGGGCCATCGGCGAGTGCGAGCGCTCCTGGAGCAGCCGCAGGGCGCAGGCGGGTGGCAGGTGCGCCTGCAGGCGGGGACGACGGCGCGCGGGGACGGCCCCCACAGGCAGTGGCTCCTCCTCACGCTGGACGGGCCCCCGACCCGTTCGCCCACCTCGGCCCCTACACCCTCGGCTGGGGGGCTCCCGACGCCCTCTCCGGCCTACCTGGCGCTGCCGGGCTTGGGCCGCTACCGCCAGCCCCCGCAGGCCGAGGACTGGTTCAGCGCCAGGAGGCTGTGCCGCGCGGAGGGCGCGCGCCTGTGGATGCCGACTTCCCGGCGCGAGGTGGCGCGCGTGTTCGAGCTCTTCTTCCCGCCCGACGCCGCCGCCGGCGCCGCGCTGCTCGACCGCATGTGGGTCGGCGCCGGGGACTTGGAGTAGGAGGGCAGGTTCGTCACCGACGACGGCCAGCGGATAGAGGACGCAGGATATGCGGAGTTTCACCCGAGGCAACCGGACGGAAAGACAGCCGAGAATTGCCTGGCGCTCTATAAAAGTGGACTACTAATTGATGATTCATGCGGTCAGCCGCTAACTTTTATCTGCAAAGTACCTCTCTAAATTCCATACGTATACGTATAGAAACATTTCTAGTCTTCCTCACAGTAGAACAAAGTGTGATCACAACCTTCCAATCATATTTTCAGAGAGAACGAAGTAAAATCAGTGACTTATTCTACTATTGACATGTTTATTTTAAAGAACAAATAAAGATATCACAAAAGTTATTTCTGTTGCATTCTTGTACTAAACCTGGTCATTTCTGTGACCAAAATGCCCATCTTCTCTTTTTGCTTGCGAAATCTGTTTTTGAAAAAGCTCTTTAATTAATTAGTAGAATGTAATTCAAAGCTGTAACAGATTAACTAGCCTTGATACAGGAAATTTGAAACATTAATGAGAAAACGCAAAGGTGACTTGTTCTTGGGCTGTGAAATAACAAAGAATCTGATTGTGAAAAAATCTAAAAACGTAATGCATCAACATACAGAAAAACTTAACCATTTAAAAAAATACAAACCAAGAAAAACTGTCGTACTTACAAATGTTTTCGGCTGTCTGCATGACGCATCGTCGAAAGCTGTGATTTCGACGTTTCGATCATCTTATCGTTGACTTCCGTCCTTGCACATTTATAGCGTTGAGATTCTTTGCAGGTGATTGTTTTCAGCTGGGACTTCTTTGGCTTGTTATCCCGTAGGTAGTTGTAGACTTTGGAAACAGTTTGTAAAATATATATTATTTTATTAGTCTTTGAATCATTTAAATGATGTATGTGCAAAGACGTATTATTTTATTAGGGCATATTTTGGCACTGCGAGAATATGTGCTTTTGGAGATTCGCGAATAGAGTATGTATAGGTTTCCGTGACCGGAGGAAACTTGGAAGTTGCCACGTCGTAGACAGTGTTGCCAACATTTCGACCGTCATACTGCTATCATCGTGCGTGCGAAATGCATGGAGGTGGCCGGCACACGGGAGTACGCACGTACGCCTACATCTTCACGAGTCCTGAAAACATCTATTATACCGCGACGCCCGATCGCGTCAGGACACGATTCCCGCATAACTTCCGACCACGGGCCTTCACCCAAACCCAATTCCACCCAGGGGAACCGTTGTCTTATTGGTCGATGTCTCCTCCACATTGGTCAATCGTCCGACCAAGCGCCAGCCGGGTGGAGGAGAACCTTTCTGCCTGTGCTCATTAGCCGCAAACTATTTTTTCTAAACCTTCTCCATACTTTCCATACTCTTATACTTTTTTTTTTCAATGCATTCAAACTTTATTTAATCATACCACCTCACAAAGCAACTCCGCCGCGTCTCATGACGCAAAATAAATTGACAAACTGATGCAGTGATTTTTGCAAGGCCTCGTATGCATGCGTGCGGGGCAGAGCTCAGATTCGCCTCTGGGACTCCACCACACTACACCCCGGCGGATGAGCGCCAATCAGGGTGCAGACCGCCCAGAACATAAATAGTCCACAAAAGGATTTGCACATTTTGTCCTCGAAACGTCGTAGTAAGAGCAAAATATCGAACATTTTGCTTAGGGCACATCATTTCCCGGATAGCAAACTTCTTGTTACTAATGTACATTATTTACACACTTTTGTACTGATAATCTAAACTTGCATACTAACGCTACAAACTAAACTTACACAAGACTCTACTTATTTTTAATATGTGCGTGTACTAACACTTACGATTTAAACTGACCTACTAACACTAAGGGTTTTGTAGTTTGCCAGTCAAACGTACACTGGCTCTTGAGAATCACAGTTGCAGTTACACTTTTTCACCACTCGCGCACACACACACACACACACACACACACACACGCACACGCACGCACGCGCGCGCGCGCACACGCACGCACACACGCCCTTAATGAGTGAAACCAGAATCCCCTTTCCCCCGCGTTGCGCTTGTACCGCATCCCGTTATTGTCCTGTTCTCACCAGCCCCCAATACTGACCTTACTTGTGGTGTGTCACGGACGCACACCTGACCCGATTGTCCTACTCCCTAGGGGAAGCTCCTGGCACCACGAGCGGGGGAGAAGTACTGTGAATGCATGAGAATTGTTCCGGGACGTTCCGTATTGTCCTGTAGGCGCATGGGCAGATGAGATGGAACAACGAGGACAGAGATGGTCGAGATGGCAAAGAGAAATTTTGTTGGTCGGTGTTGCTTACACCGGCAGCCCAGCCTCGGCGTCTTTGCAGTGGCCATCGAACAGGTCGGCGATACTCTGAGTGTCGGAAGAGAGGGTTGGGAGCGACAAGCAAGGCCCCGGAGGTCACGACTGGACTAGCAGGGCTGAGGAGCGTCGGCACGGCTAGTTAGGGCCGCTCCAAACCAACAGAAGGCTGGAAGGATGTCGGAAGGGCCAGTTTGGAGCAAAACGATTGGAGATGAGTGGAGGTCGTCAGGGCCAGCTTGGGACTTTCTGAACCGCAGAAGAGTGGATGGTCCGAACACACTAGCGACGAGCTAGCCAGTCGCATTCGTCCCGTGTGACGCGGAGGTCAAGCTGATATACAGGTCTTTACTGCTGAGAGCTTTTCTCGAGGCGGAGCTACGTCATTGTGCTCAGCGGTCTCTAGCCACGCAGAAGCGGTATAGAAGTAAGACATTTTTAGAATGTTGAAGTAGATCAATGGTGTAGGTGACAATATATATGTTGAGGATCTGATAATGATGTAGAAAATGATCAATTTTTGAAGGGAAAGTACTGGTTTGCGAGCAACAGATAAAGAGTACTATGGAATCGTTAAACTTTGATGACAGTTGCGAGGATATCAAGACCAGAGGAGGGTTTAATGGAATAGGGCGCCCAGATAAGTGATTTCCGAGGATGGTTAATTTGGAGTCGGGTTGGATGAGTCGAGACTTTTTCCCAGGAGAAACGGTAGTTTAGAATTTTGATGAGTTAATTTGGTATATTTGTGTAACCAGGTAGTGAGGTCAAGGAAGGGTAAGATTGAGTAAGGGATCGGTTTTGTTAGGGTAGGGTATAATAAAGGCAGGGTTAATTTGGTGGCTTATAGAAGCCTCTTAAGAATTCGTGGACCCCAGGAGTTGAGGAAAGTATGTCGCTGATGTTGTGTTCATGGAAAAAGAAAATAGGGAACAGTATGGCGGCCTGAGGAACCCTACTTAGGATGAGATTTAAAGGTGAGGTGTCGAACGACGACCTTTCTGTACAATAGATAATTTTTGATAGATAAATCGAGAAAAGATTGGCGTCACCGCGCGTGTTGTTATTTAAAACCAGCCGAAGTAGTTTAACGTGCAAACAACATGCCAGCCAACCATAAATGTTGAACAAAAATATAAAGCAATCTTAATTTTTCATTGGCTACTCTCTGAAAAACGATAAAAATGGTCAGTGTAAGACCCCTTCCTAAACATCCTAGAAATGTATGGGGAGACATGGGGAGTAAAAGTAAATATTCAAAAACCGAAAATTGTTGTCTTCAAGAATGGGTTTATTTGGGATAACAAAGAGGAATAGTATTACTCGCAGGATGAACTCGACCGTGTTTAAACTTTTACGAATCTTGGTGCAAAATTTTCCATGAACTGCGGATGGAACAGTAAGGTAGTGGCGGTTTAGATGAAGAATTGGGCTCAGAAATATCGTTTGCGTAGAGCACAGAGTACCAGAATGAGCTTTAATGGTGTACAATGCAATGATTAAATGGCTATTTCTCCCAGCTTTGAATTGTGGGGAGGAAATTTGGAGAACGGTTAGGATCGATTGTAAAGCATAACAACAGATTGTTACAAATTAATTCTCAAAATTTCTAGATTTACAGCTTAAGAGAAGTCGCTAGTGTGGGAATTTGAAAAGATTTTAAAATGAAACTCATTAAGCTTTGGATTAGAGTAGCAGATGAACAATCTGACACCCTGGTATATAGGTGCTTTTGAATGCAATTACTGGAAAGCGTAATACTGGTAGTACAAAGTTAAACTGTTACTAGAAAATGCCTGTAAGGCGTTCCTGTGGAAATCGTTGGGGATAGGGGAACACGTGAGATAAAACGGTTAATTTAAGTAAACGTTTCAGGTAAATAAAACGGTTAATTAACGATTAGGTAGACTTTTGGGCACAAAAAGCTAAGATGTCATGGCAGTGATGTTCGGCAGTAATATTCGGCAGTAATGGCCGAAAGACGCTCGCTAGTGACATTAATTTACACGAGTCCGTTATGTCGTTGCGAATGTTATGTTCGCACACTTAAAAGGGATGCAAGAGGGCTTTATTCTTGATTTAGAGTTGGGGTAGATTGAAAGACACGAATGGCAATGGCACATGTGTGATTTGAGGTGATAGGGAAGATTGGATTCCCATCCCTTTAAATTGCTGTGCTATCGAAACATGAAGAGGAAGAATGATAATGTTTTCTATTACTTTAAATTTAGAAATGTAACGATATACGTCGCACACCATGAACAAATTAGGAAAATTTCTAGGAAAGATTCGTTCTATTAGGGAAACTGTAATTAGAAAGTGGGAAAACAACACTAGTTAGTAGTATGAACCGATTATAGACTGAAGAGGAAATAAATAAGTACACAATGAATAAGTTAATCAGTAATTACGTAAGTAAATTTGTAAGTAAATACACCATTAAGTAATAAGTAAATATACAAGCAAATAAATATCAAAAAATTAAACAAGCATATTTGGATGCAAATGAGAGTGAGTGTACGAGAAGTAATTTCAGAGGCGAGTGTCCAGACCATCTTCTTTGGCGTTGTTTGATTTCAGGTGCTGAGAAGGCCAAGAACTGAAAGGAGAAAGCGTGATATTCGCACCAAGAAAAAAATAGTTTAGAAGAAGTTTAGTAGATAAGCATGTACTCGTATATCTGACGGCAGGTTTTTTATCCTTCAGTTGTTTTTCGTTAGATGTATCTTATGGTCTTCTTTTCACGTCTTCAATGCGCTGGAGAGACCGATTGGGACGAATAACAGAAGCTTTCGTCAGCTTCCGCGGCTCGATTCCATAAATTCTTGGCTATCCGGGAGACGCCACGTCGTTGGCTGAGTCACTATTACTGCCCTGAGGAAGCCTGCGACATGTCAGGCGAAACGACGGCCTCAGCCAACGACGCGGCGTCTCCTGGATAGACAAGAAGTTACGTACAACAGAAGTCATAAGGCTAAAAGGCATTAAGATGGTTAGAAGACATTGAGATAAAAGCCTTCGGTCTACCCATATAGTATCAAATTATGCAATTATATATGTAATAATTACCTATTAAATAAAAATAATAAATTATGAAACTGGTTTTTATAATATTACGCAAGAAATTTGGCAATGAACGTCTCTAATTTCCACGAATTTAGGCTTTTTGATTAAGAGTTGAGAGAGATGAATTTCGTTTATTGCTCTGAATATACCTATCGTGTCTTTACACTAGTACACTGTGAGGAAGTCTGTTATTTACCAAGTATTAATAGGCTCGTTTTGGACTTCATCTGATACAATCCAAAATACGAAGTTACCAACAAACAAACAAACACATATATCTTGGCTGGGTTGGAGGGACAACTCTGTTATCGAAGAGGTCAGTATGTCAAGAGCAAAGTCACAACAGACGCTGACATGTGGCATCATTATTATCGTCCACAGTTATTTTGAACGCAAACTCTGATATGTAAAAGTATATAAGTTGAAAGAGTTGCATCACAAATATCTTGAATTCTTCACTTTGCATCATCATTATGAGGTAAGGAGGATAAGCACTATCATTTAAACACATTTTGTGAGAAACATAAAAAAGTGTTCTTATCAGCGGATCACCACTAGGATCTGCAATATTTATTTTATTATGTTTTAACCTGTTAATGTACATCTTATAAAAATATTTTTGTTTCTTTCAGTTTCTGTGCATGTCTAATGTTATATTTAGGAACAAATTTGTTATACTAATGAATGGAATTGAAAGAAAGTTGATTTTTTTCTTTCAGGGATATTGCCTATTTCAGTAAAAATTTTTCAATTATTTTCAAAATTAATAGATTAGTTTGATATCCAAATCAAATTTTCCCGACTCTTGTAAAAAATATGTATGCCTTTTCAGGTTCATTGGAAGGGGTCTAGCACTGTTCGCTCGATCATCTCAGAAAAAAAGTATACCATCTTTATATATTTCCTGAGGTTTTTGTATGTTCAAATCCGTTTAAAAATATTTTACGTGATTTAAAAAATAATGGACAGTTTTGGTTTAAACCGCACGTCATTTTTCTTGAATGTAAACATAACTGTTATGTGAATTACTTGACGCTGAAGTGTTGAAGCTTTTCAAAGTAAACTGCATTGGATTTACTCAACTTCAACCTTTGGTAGGCTACTTATCATTCATATATTAAGAAAAGTAACTTCACTGCAATAGAAACCCAAAACGTTGTGAGTGTATTCTTTCTTGGAAAAATTACTTGATGAAAATCAAAGTTTGTTCATTTGCGACTAACATTTTTGGTTGCAAATATTACCCGAATAAAACTATATTAGGTAGAGAAAATAATATCACTTCGATTAGTAGGCAAGAGGTTACTGTATGCATTTTAATGTAAAAAGTAACGAAAAGCTTTCCGCTGAATAATACCATAAATATGTACAAACGGGAGAAATTGCGAGCGACTTGAAACAAAAATGCCCACTATTTGTGAGTCACTTACTATTTTTTTAAAAGACTTTGGAACAGACAAAACATAGGGCAAATTATAAAGGAAATATGTTTTTTTTTTGAGATGGAGAGGCGACCAATTTATTTCATTACGGACCATTTAAATATAATGTTCTTTAATATACGCCGAATATAAATAAGTGGCAATAATTAATTCATTGTTTCCTGGCATTTTAAATTAAAATAAATACTTGTATGTACTCGTGTACATAGAATAATTAATTTTTCTCCTTTCAATGTGACGTTATAGTTGTGAATGTGATAATTTTTTCTCTTCACAGTGCCATTTAAGTTGTCAATAATATATTTAACAATACATTTAGCTTATCACACGGTGAAAAAGCTCGATCAGAACAGAGCTTTTGCTCCAGGGAAAGTTTCAGGCCAAAAATTGAGCAAGTTTCGTCCTGATCATTTGAAGTAGAGACAATAAAGTTGGAGATACAATTAGGACTTCAGTTTGAAGAGTCTTCACTCTCCGTATGTGCCTCGTTAATTCTTTCGGTCGTAGGATGTATACAAGAAAGGTACTACTCTAGGGGCACTGCTCCATGTCCAAAACTAGCTTGCTCCACGTATCGCAATCTTTTTCATCTTTACGTGCGAGAGAGGCCATTCTGAGGGGTATGAATTCTCATGCCCGCTGATAGCTCTCTTCAGCCAAAGCCAAACTCTCCATTGCATGGCTATTTAAGAGAGGGGGGACCATTCTAAGAGGTCAGGGCCATTGCTTCGCTGGGCCATTGCAAAGTTTTCTGTTGAAAAGCTATATCTGAAAGGGCCCTGCGCCACATATCCACAGATACTTCTCCGGGGCGACGCAATAATGAAGCTGAGTGACACAGGAACAATAAGACTCTACTCCACAGGTGGCTGGCCTGCGTGAGCGCCCTTCTGCTGGCGTCTGCCGTGGCGGAGGCACAGCAGTGCGGCGGAGAGA
The DNA here is from genome assembly GCA_017312745.1 of Gryllus bimaculatus. NCBI lineage: Eukaryota > Metazoa > Arthropoda > Insecta > Orthoptera > Gryllidae > Gryllus > Gryllus bimaculatus. Next base: position 1,300,599 of record BOPP01000184.1, read on the forward strand.
GCGGGGCAGTGGCGGGCGGCGTGGGCGCGGGCGCGACGCGCCTGTGGCTGAGCGGCGAGCACAACGCGACGGGCCACTGGACGGCGACCCTGCGCCTGGAGAAGGACAGCGCCGTGGGGCAGCCGGGCAGGCAAGCGGCTTGCAGCTGAGCTGGAGCCCTCGAGCTGGCGCTGCGGCTCCACGCTCACCGACGCCCTGCCAGCTCACCCTGTTGCACAGTGAGAGCTCTTCGTCCACGGCGCGCTCCTACCCTCACGAAGTACAACCATCCGCTAGAGGGACATGGCCCACTCGCAACTACGTCCCTCCCCCACCTGCCACAGTTAGAACACATGACAGGGCATTGATAATTCCCCTCAGCGTTTCAATGCGAATTACAACCATCCAGCTAGAGACGCGCCCACTCCAACGTCGTACCCCGCCCTGCACAGTTAGAACGACATGACAGGGCGTGATAATTCCCTCAGCGTTGCAATTGCGAATTACAACCATCCTGCCAGAGGCACGCCCACTCACAACTCGTCCATCACCCTGCACAGTGAGAGCACTCGCCCACGCACGCTCCCACTCTCACAGTTTCAATTGCAAAGTACAACCACCCAGCTAGAGACACGCCCACTCACAACTAGTTCCTCCCCGAGCACAGTGTGAGCACATAACAGTACGCGATTTTTCCCCCAGCAATGCAATTCGGAATTACAACCCTCCGCTTAGGGTCATGACACGCGTGCGCTCAATACATGCAGCAATGCGCTTTGCACTGAATACTTCTACTGGAGAAGTTCCCATTCACTACTTGTACGTCATCATGCACAGTTAGAGCATATGCTCGCTTAACGCCTTTCCACAGGATTGCAATTGTTGTGTACTCGCTGTCAATTGAGTACATCCAATAAGAGACGCACTTATCCACGTCTGTTCCTCACCTTGCACTGTTAGAACATACGTACCAACTCGTGCCTTTCTACGGGGTTGCATTTGCTAGTTACCCGCTTTTTATTGAAGACTTTCAACAAGAGACGTTTCCAAGCACTTCGTGTCACGCAGCTTGCACACGCCTGCATGCGCTCCTTACTTTATTTTTTCAATTCAAAATTACATGCTTTCACCTCATGCACCTTGTTCTGCAATGTGAGATCATGCACAGTACTACTCCAGGGATAGCTCTTAGAAATAAAGCGCTTTAGACTTGAACCATTTAACTGTATTCATGACTACCCCGTACTTGTACCCAACATGAAATATGTATGCACACTGCACATGCCTTCCCGCACATTTTTTCTCTGGGATGGAATTCACATAATGTGCTTCGTAATGGAATCATTCAGCTAGAGACTTTCTTATACGAGGTTTACATTTTACTTGACAAAATTCGATCACGCGACTTGCGCTATTGCATCTGAATGTATAAATGCCTAATGCTTTTTTAGTCTTGAATTATTCTAAGTACGTGTCCATCTACATCGTTTTACACTTTGACCAGTATACTGAGAGCCCAAAAATTTACACAATCCATCATTCTGGTATGTTGTATTGAATTTACGCTTTTGAATGCAACCATCCCGCTGGAAATATACACACTTACGGTTTGTGTGTCTTCCGGCAAATTGAGTGCACGTGACACCATACAAACTTTGCATCAGTGTGCTAATGAGAATTACACTCCCTGGAATTGAATAATTAACTTGAGACATGTTCAAAGTTTGTATGTTTGTGAATCGAGAACACGCAATACCATAGTTTATGCAGATTGCAACAATATTTTGTTAAATAATATGTAGTGTATTTCTGACGTATTAAGAACGCTGATTTTCCTTGTAATGGAAAATTACACTAATGATTAAGAATTGAACCTAAAGTTTGAAACTTTAGAATAGAGTATGATTTCCTCTAGCTCTTAATGTCGTTGAGAACATGAGTTTACCAACCTATGTCACTCTTTATATGATGAGAATAGCTGGCAACTATCATTTACCCGCTCATTGTAATTCCCTAAACGTTTTCTTTTATAGAGACTTCAAAACTTCCAGGCACATATACACTTTACTTCAGCGCTTAAGTTCGACAGGAAATGTGCATATATTGATAAGTACATGTTATGAATAACGTTCTTACAACATGAAAACAAGAAATTGTATGCTAGGTCCTCCATTACCTCCCGGTCCCGACTATCAGCAACTGGCTGGCGGTCACTTCTACAAACTCCACACGGAGCTTCTGACCTGGGAGGCTGCGAAGAGAGCGTGCGAAGCCGAGGGCGCGTTTTTGCTCGTCCTCAACTCCCAAAAGGAGGCCGACGCAATTCTGCAGCTCGTGAAGGAATACAAGGGTCTTTCTGAGTGGCTGCACATCGGCTTTCACGATAAGGACCGGGAAGGACATTACTTAACTGTTCTCGGTGAGTACTGTAGAACGTTTAATACGATTGTTCCGCCTGCTGACACAAAAATGTTGTGGTGTGTTTGTCGTGATTGTATTATGAACATCATCAATACAGAAAATGCTTTCATAATGTTTGTTTCATGACTATGGGTTACTCATGATTATTTTTATAAATTCATGGTTAATTTTATACCATATGTTTTGAAAAAGAATAGGCAGTAATTTTATAGACATTGTTTATTGATTAATAGAGATGTAACTCCATCAAGATTGAAAGATTCTAATCGTTATCAATGACATTGTTTCATTGGCGGAAAATGCAATCAGTGTACAGCTTAATTAAGAGATATTTGATATTGATAACAGATAAAGTTGAATAACATTTACATTAAAAATATAAATATAAAAATGGCTAAAAACATAGTAGGCATGTTTTCACAGTAGTAAGTCTAATTTACGTACGTAAAATCACGAGAGCTCAGTTGTACTCTAGTATTGTTCTGAAAATTCAAGTCATTCTCAGAACACTTATTTATTAGTGAATATTTCATACAAATAAAGATAAAAAGTTAATGCCCAACACAATGGATACATGAATTCAAAACTGTTGGAAGTGCGCTTCATTTCAAAACGCTTCCTCCTTTTGGTGTGTCAATTATTTCTTTTTTATTTGCAAGAAATTATTCAAAGATTTGAAATCATAGTATATATTGCATTTAAGAAGAAATATTTGACCTTAATTTGGTTCAAAAATGAATTGGATCTTTTGAAATTTTCAGAATATCGCAGATTTTAATGTAAATCCGAAATATACCATATTTATAAATACATTTTCTTGTGTTCGAGCAATAAAATTAAAAGAAACAATTTGAGGTACAAAATTGCGTTTATCTCTACGCTACTTGCACTAATTTTAGCTGTTTTTGAAACAACACTAATTGACCTTAAACCTCACGAGTGTGCTGCGTAGCAGCACAAGAGAACCTTTGGCACTGTTTATGACCGCAAAATTCGAGACCGAATTGATGAGGTGATTCTAATACTTTTTCTCTAAATTGTGGTATCGGAACGAAAAGTAGAAATAAAAAATGGTAAGAATACAGCTATTTTTACCTTGAATAGCGTACCTATTCTTCAAATTTTGTGCATTGCGAAAGCCTTTTGATTGCGTTTCTATTTTAGTTGCAGGTATCACTTGTCTGAAATTGACATTGATTTCATTTTCAGGAGATCTGTTGTCCCAGTCAGGGTATACCCGCTGGGAGCAGCGTGACCCAACAGGCGACCCGGAAGACTGTGGAGCAATTTCTAAAACAGTGGGGCTGGTCGATATTACTTGTGAAAATCATAAAATGAATTTCATTTGCGAACAGTTCTCGTAGTTACGCCTGTTGTATAAAATTGTTCCAACACACAAATCTAAAAGAATCCTATATTATTCAAAGATTGTATAAATGTTTTAATTATATATTTGTAACAAATTATAAAGATATGTTTGTGTTAATAAAATCTCGTTTTTAAATTCTTGGGCTTGTGTCATACAATTTGAACGAAAAACATTAATTAATAAAATGAAATACAGTGTGTACATATAAGAATGTTTCGATATTTCGTTGAGTTTTAATGTTTTGATTTGCCTTGCTTTTATATTGCACACTATAATTTTAATATTTATCTATATATTTAAAACACATTTTTGGTTTAGAAAGATATGTGAGATTTCTATTCAACCAAATTTCGTTATTTTTTCTTCGAATGCAAGGTAGAAAGTCTCAGATGTATCTCTTATTTACCTGCTTTAGACTACAAACGCTAAATTTTAAAAATGGTTTAAAATTAACACAATGAACGCTTCTGTCTTTTGTCGAAGGCCACCTAAAATGCCTGCATTTGCTTTGGGAGTTGCAATAGATGCAGGGATATCCTTGCAGCATCTGGTTACAGTTCATCAGGCTAAGCAAAGTTAGATAGTTTTTTAATGCGAAACTTGACTATTTTTTAAATGTAAAGATAAGTGAGAGTCAATAAACGCGATATTCAACAATTGTCTTCTTTACGATACATGTTCTATGACTATATTTACAGATCTTGGTAAATATCAAGATTTCAATTATATTTTCAGAAACATGTTTAGCTCTGTGTTCGTAATGAATAGTTATTGTTTTGTTTCAGAATATGTAAACCTCCCTGATTTGAATAGTATTGGACAGTAATTACTGAACGACATGAAACATGGTTTTTAATTTTGAATTTTCTGAGTAGTTCATGCTACTGTAAATTTTCTAAATAAATTCGTTAGTATGATGTAATTGCAAGGATTCATGTAGTTAAAATTAAAGTAATTTATTTTCATTATGTCTTGCAAGAGCCCTGTTAGCCACCGGCTGATGGAGCTCCGGGCATCAATTAATGTTACTGCAGTGCCTCATACAGAGAGTTTCGAGGGTTCGAGTCCCGACGGTGGCAGTATTTTCGACCCTGAGTAGATAGCTAGGTCGAATTCTGGACGAGATTGCTGCACCATCCACTTTTTTCGCATCCTCCATTTATTGTTGCTTTCATATGTATTGTTAACAGTGAAGTGTTTTGTTCCAGAATTTTTAAACTTATCTCAGTCTATTGGTCTTGGAGTATTTAGAATTGCACGACATGAAATAAAGTTTTTTGGGATTTTCGATTTTTCACATAGGCTAGTGAATATGTAATACTTTCCCGTTGTAACATTTCTAAAGCTCTTCCTGTTGTGCCACGTAATCGTAAGCATTTGACTAGTATTTCTATCATATTTGATGCGTCCGCGTTCTTCTCGCCCCTGTAGCCACGAAGCCTCCTGCTTCCGAACATCAGACGCGATAACACTGTCGTCCCCTTCACTCATTTTTTACTTTATCGCTATCGCTTAGGCAGTAGAGAGAAAGTAATGTAATGCTGCACGAAAAATTGGCATATTTTTGGCAGAACAATTCTTATTACAGGGCCTTGGTAACGAAAAAGTTAATGAATTCAGTTGCTAAATGTAGAAACAAATCCTCTAACACGTGATGTAGACAGGATCCATGTTTTGTGGATCCTTGACACCGAAAAACCGATTAACGGCAAAACGTCTGTTGGTCCGTTCGTCTGTCCGTCCGTCTGTCCGACCGTTTTTTGTCTGTCCGTCCATCTGTGAACAACGCTAGCTGCTAAACCATTCAGTTGATATTCTCCAAAATTGATATTTCCAATCGATCTGGCTGCTGTCGCACCCCCTTAAATTTGAAACCAACATTTTTCTTTTGGGGGTAATTTTCATGCAGTTCTGGAACATTTTCCAAATTTTCAGATAAAAGACTACAACGATTTTCATAATTTTTTTGTTGGGTAGCGTGAAATACATTTAAGAGAAAAACATTTAAGGTGCCGGACACATGTTCGTTAAAAACACGTATTTTTCGAAAATGTCAAAAATTCAAACTTTTTTCTACCTCTTCCCTTAACATAAATATTAAAGATAAAGGTTTTTCCTATTAATAATATCTGTTACTTAAAGATGCATTTTGAAATAAGGCCGTATACAAGTTTTCCAACATTTGATTACTTTTCGCGTAATTTTTGCGCGAAAGTACGGGCGAGAAAGCGCATGCTGTTTTAGCCACTAGTTTTGGCACGGTATTTCGAAACAACGTTCTATTATAGCTACATCTGGCGTCAAACGTTTGGTGAAGTTAATCTAATCAGTCATCGCCAGTCGTAGTTAGTCATTATCTTTATCCCTCCGACCATAAGCTCGGCGCCGTTAGATCCCCGAGGTGCCTACCCGCGATGTCTTAAATTGTTTAACCTCCTTGGCTTTTTAGAGCGTAGGTAAGTAATTCAGCTAGCAACGCCAATAGGATAAAAAATTCTATTCATTAACTACGTCGTCGTCCCTGGGCAGCCTAAATCGACCAATCGGTGATAAGGGTCTACGCGTGTAATATTACTGTCAACGTACGCACTTAAACAACGCGAAGACAACGTGCGCTGCCAAAACAAAGGTAATCTATGTAACAGACGAAGATAATCATCGGTTTTTGCGTTGCAAGTCTGAATCCGCGGGGGCTATGTTCCCGATAAATTTAATTCTTAATTGTAAATATTCTCCATTTATTCAAAATAATAAGCACCACATTTTAATCGGATCACATGCAAAGAGGTATTGCCATTATGAATACAAGAAAACTAAATTTCAAGTTAATATTTTTTTGCTCCAAAAATATAAATGAAGCGTGAGAGAGGTTACGTGTCCATTATTTATTTAATAATTTCATTCCACCGATCAATCATTTTATTTTTTAGACAGAATAAATTTTCAGAGAATATACCATTACCGACTCACAAAAATTAAATTGTTTGAAGTCTAGATACTGTCAAACATAAAGAAAATAGTTCAAAATGGCCAAATTAGGACTGCATTTACAATAAAAGAGAAAATTTTCAAACTAGTGTTCCTAACGTCGAATACCGCTCGTATAAGTAAAAACATTTTACTATTGTAACTGGGGTGACGGTGGTTGTAATTTCTTCACGAGGAGTGGTATATTTTGTTTGAATTACTGAACTGAAAATAAAATTTTAAATGTTACATTTCTAAGGAACTACTACTATTATTGTATATGAGTATTATAACATTTTTTGGGGTTATTTTGCGCGAAATACTAAGTAGTTCATGAGTACTAGATTACGTGTAGAAAACACGCGTAGACGTACAATTACAGTATAATAATAATAATAATAATAATTAGGTGTGTAATTGTATGTATAGGTGTGCTGATTGAATTGCTACATTTACATTGAGAAATTGAACTAAAAACAATTGAAGTTTTTAAATTCAATGGGATCAAATATTGGTTTGTTTTGTTGAAGACGACATGCTAGGCAAGATTAAGAGTGCGATATTTTAATTTATCTTGAATCTGTCGATACAAAGGTAATGCACAGACTTTCTAAAATTCGATGTGTACTCTGCAGAGCAAAGTAATTTCGAAAAAACATCTTACGTAATAATGAATACAGCCTTCATTCATGAGACTGTCTCGAAGCGAGAAAAACGGAATACTGAGAAAAATTGGGAAAAGGAGACCTATCAAAAATAATGTTGCGTAAATGCCACCTGTAGAAACCTTCCAAACGGTTACGTAATCAAAACAGAACTGAAGAAAACGCTTACAATTCTCTTGGGGAAATAAAGCTGGTGATAAATGAAGGGCAGACGCTGCTGCGTGGCTATCGTTGGCAACCTTGGCAAACACATAGGCAAAGAAACCCAGACCCAACACTCTCCCACCTATCGCGTGATTTGTGTATATTGCTTTTCTCAGCAAACAGACATTTCGTTATTTGAGGAAGCAACCAAGAATAAGTTTTAGTTCTAAAATATCACAAGAAAGCATTTTTTTAATTACCGACCCACTGAAATTTTGTAATTACCAATAACGACGCAAAATGCTGAAAGTCTAATATCAGTATACGGCATGTATATCAACTTGAAAATAATATGTCGGACTATTCTGCAAAAACCTTTCAACCGATAATTCCATCTTGGTTAACTTTACCTTAAAGATGAAGGTAGGACACATGATTTTTCAAAAAAACTACCCGCTACCCTCTTTCCCATTCCTTAAATCAAAATTTGAGTGTTTTTGCGATTATCAACAGAAAAAGGTTAAGATATCGGACAAAGTGTACGGGATACCAACGGGGCTAATGACCATAGCAGTTGATGCGCCCGGGAACACGAAATAATCATTCAATCGAAAATAGAGTTCAACACAAATAGGATCTCTTTACTGTAGGTCAACGTTTTGCATACCTAAAAATATTGCTCTATAGTTCACATATTCATTTTTATGAGAGTATTTCTTCTTACGATGTTAACAGATTCGGTGCCAAAATGGTGGTCTACCTCATAAATAATACTTAGACTTATATGCATAAAAATGCACCATCGAGTAATCATGCACAATTTATTGTGAAAGTGAATACAATATTGTAACGCTGCCGGTCCATCAACGGTCAAAATCGCGCTTCGGCTGTCGACCTCGGAGTGATTCGAACGCTGGCCAACAGATGGCGAAGTTTGAGTTGGCAGGGCAAGCGCTCTTCTTAGTTGAACCGTAGTTGCTGTAGTGAACAGAAGCAAATAACCTGTATTTTTGTGGAAAGTAGACGTGTAGTGTTGCTAGTAGCGCAGGTGAGTGTGAGCTAATGACGGAGAGCACATACTGGGATGCCGGACGTTGCTTGCGAGTTATTTGCTAATAATTTTAGCCACCGATGAACAGTAGGCATCTGTGTTAATAATCGCATGCTAGTGACATAGTTTGTGCATGCCGAACAGTCGACGAGACATAACTCAAATGTGAAAGTTCACCTATTGTAAGGGTCGGTCGTACAATTGCCTGACGCCAATGGCGATCTAATGACGGTAACTGTAACATGCATATGTAACAAATAGAAATTTAATAAGTATCATCACGTACATTACTATGTCTTGTTGCAAATATCCGGCTACATGGGGAACATAAAAATTTAATGAAGTATTTAAAAAAATAAAGGCTCATGTATGAAGTGCAGCGACAATAGGATTGTGTTGATGAAAAGTTGAAGTTGTCATCGAACACCGTTCTCTCTCTCTCTAGCGCAAACGAGCCGGTTGTCAAAATTGCGAACTGCTGCTGAAGCGTCTCGACGCGTGACGCCAATCAAGGACGGCGCGCTGCCTGGTTGGAGGTTATCTGCTTCTGGACATCTTTCCTTCTCCTCACCATCCGAACATCGGTGCAAGGTAAATTGTTTTACAGAATATTGTAGACAATATCCCGGATCAATTTTAACAAAGTTTGCATTACGATCTCTTCAACTATTCTACACAGTATCAGACTTTGCAAATACTGTAATATAGTTTTATTATTCTTCGAAGAGTTTAGAGTGTTATTGTACAGTAGTAAATTATTTCTTTATCAATTAAAAGAAAGCAATTTAATACGGTGTAGAACGAATAATTGTTCATTTATGAACGAGTACTTTTAATGCAATGTCTAAAAGGAAATGTAGCCAATCTCTGAAGGGTAAATATTATAAAATTAGTTGTTTTCGTTTTGTAATAGCAATGTTTAATTTTTTGTGTGTGGTCGCCAAATTCTATGATGTTTAAAAGATAGGCTATTATTTATTTATTTACAAATGAATATATTATAAAAGAATGACACAATTTCAGGAAATCATGACGAGTGCCAACACTTCCGCGGTCGGAATGTATTTCTAGTCGCACGCTTTAAAGGGATAGTGGCGCTTTGCTACATGCTACGTTGAATGACAAGCCTTCGGCCTAATATGCTAATATAGAACATCTTCGAATCTGTCCTATGCATTTTGTGCCCAAGTATTTCTTTGCCTGACAATTTTAACTTTGCCGCTTCGCAATTTAAATTTTGCCGCTCGCAATGCTCATCCAAGACGGATGACAAGGCTCCGGCCTTCCACGTATGTGATTACTCGTGCTGTGCAACGCGTGATTTCCAATTGCCATTCAACCTACGTAAACACAATGCCTTCCTTCGTAACACTTGTTCTTGGCTTTCGTTCACCGGTCTTGCGGCGTCGAAGTCGAGGTATTACGATAAGGAGTATTAAGACTCAAAGAAATTGGACTTGCTTTAATCTGTCTTCTAGGGCTTCGGGCCAAAACGCTGTGTCGATGCACGCTCTTAGCCAACTCGGCCATCCAGGCGGGCTTTGCTTTAATAAATAGAAATTTACACCGTAAGGCAACAAAGTCGACCTTTCATGACGAGATAGGAGCGTTCACTCGCAAAGTTCGCCAGACCGAGGCGGGGAACTCTGTCGAGTCATGAAAAGGGTCTTTTGCAGTGCGATGTACAATATTTTACTCGAGACCCTTTTTTATGCACGTTTTCCTGCAATTAAAAAATGTCACTGGCATGAAATGTAGCGTGGTTATCACTCTGTCATTTGTTCTGCTAACATGGTCACATTCTTGTGGGTCGTTGTTCTTGGGTTTTCTTTAATGGTAACGAGAATTTCAGGTTATATTGATATAATGGATCTTCAAATGGAACATAATTAGGAAATAATGGGAACCTGCCCGATATATGAGGAGAAGCAAGAGCCGCGATAGTTGACGAAGTTTCCATTAAAATCAAAAGGCAGATATGTGACAGAATGAACTTAATTTTGTAAGTGGTGAGATGCGAGATGGATAACAGAAAAGATGTTCCTCCCATTATTTTCAGAAATAGTAGAAAGTACTTTCAAACAGCTCGTTAATAGAATTTTCAATTACAATTAATGTTAAAAGTACGAAAAATATCAATTGATAAGTGCTTGTATTGAAAGCTAACTCAATATATTTTGTCAAGGGACCTTTGCTATTTAGCTTGCTGTCAACAGTTTGTTTCTTAGCTAGATGAAGACGTCGCTTGTGCCACAAGTAAAAGTGATGTATGCGTTGACAAACGAGATCTATAACAGGTTAACCAACACCAAGTCATGAACTTCTAATATAATTCAAGGTCTCTTGGTTCTTTGTAGGCAGCAGTTAAAATTTGGTAAGTGACTCGACTCGATCAAGCAGCGGGCCACACCGTTTGCCCGCAGGTAAGCAATGGCCCACGTGCCATTCCTATTTCTCTAGAACATATTTCTACACCCCTCCTTTCCCCTCTGTCAGCAATGCGAGCGGGTGCCACCGTTTGCTCGCACGTACGCAATTGGCCGTGCCACACCAAATGGGTTGCTCACTGGAGTAGCCCAGCTCTCTTCCCCTTTCATAGAGATTTCTCTTTACCCTGATTCAAAACAAAATGTATATTTCAATTGTCTATCTTCGATAGTACAGTAGCCGTCAGATGAGCTGGCGCGTATTCGGTAAGGTGTAGCTGGTATTACGAATATTAGGCTAGAGGCTGTACGTATACTTGGGCAAGATGCAAACTCGATCAGGAAAAAGGTGGAGCGAGTTTGCGTCACAATATGGTCTTACAAATTCAAATATTTTAAGATTTTTTTGTTTTTTGTGCCTTTCTAGCCGTGGATAATTAACATTTTCATTTTAGGATCAATCATTTATCGGCAGAAAATGTTTTCGCATTCGAAAATTACCTTTGTACGTTACCAGACAATAGTAGTATATTTTAAGGTCGACATTTTCCATTCCACATATTCATGCTGACAAAGCCAGAACAATAATATCTCATATGAGTGGAATTTATTCTCCGCAAACGCCCTTTATGGAAATTCCCGGCATTTTGTGGAGCGCCATTGAAGTAATGTTCGAGCCCTTTCCGGACACTCCTGCGGTAGCATATACCCAGTTTATCCTGCGGCTGCAAAGCAAGCACTGTCTAAGGTTATTTCACTTTCTGCTGTAGTATGACTGCGTCCTGTTTAGTTACTCCAGATTTGAAAAACGAAGGAAACTTATTTTGGTGTTTACGAAAAGGGTTCATTCGTTGTTGATTTTCTTCCACACTTTTAAAGTGTGTAGCTTAGCAATAAAAGACACGACAGAATTTATCCGTTGACACATTGTAATGAAATACTAATTTTTACTTAATATAGATTCATTTTAGTGTCAAAATCCTTTTTTGCAAATTTAATGAAAACTGCTTTACGTACTGTTATATCAACTTAACGCAGTAGAGGAACGAAAAACTACTTTTAAAGGTCGACAGTCGTTTAGATCCACCATGCAATGTGTGTGAGAAACAATCGAAACAAGTGAGTTGTAGCTTAAACTATCGTATACGTATCTTAGTTCCAGAAATATTTATAATTTACAATTTTTCTTGTACAAAGATTGAACGACATCAGATGTTGCAAAAAGTATTGAACGACACTGCTCGATAACAAGAATGTACTGAGTTGTTCATTTTCTATTTATTGGCATATTTCTCTATTATACAGGGTGCGCCAGAGAAACTTACTTATTTGAAAGGTCAATAAAAACAAAAGTACTTCAGTAATTGTTTCATGTCGCATTCAGATGCGCCCCATTCCCGCCAGCCGTCTCCTGGCGTCCCGTCCGTCCGATCGACCGCGCCACTATCGATATATTGGCTGCCGGCACTCATACGCAAATGGAGGGAGGGCGGCGAGAGGCCCGCGCTGGCCTTCGGGCTTTGGTCCTCGCGCTGCGGGCCCGCGCTATGACATCGGCCTGCGCCTGCCTATTCTATGACTCCATTCAATCGCGGATAGTTAATAATAATAATATAATAATAATAACAATAACGTATAGTCATATTAATAATAATAATAATAATAATAATTAATAACAATAAGATAGTAATAATAATAATAATAATAATACAAATAACGATAGTAATAATAATAATAATAATAATACCTATAGTTCACAATTCAAGGCTAAACAAGCCTGTCTAGAATAAATGGATGAAGCCGATTTCTACCGAAGAGATTTCCTTCTCCGGAGTTGGGCCTAACCTTTCGGCTTTATCCGCACCCCGATATAGGCAATAGACGCTATAACGTAAATTGAATAGAACCATCAGAGTTTTCCTTATGGATAATATCAATACCCAATACCACAACATTCGTAAAATATCAAGAGAAATCAGAATATACGATTCGCCCCTAAAGTCGCAACTCAATTGGACTTCAGTAAAGTGAACACTGCCGTTAAATAATATCAGCTACAGGAGTGCATCCGAAAATACACTTCGGGCACTGGATGTTTCATTGGATGCCAGGAAATGTATATATTATCAAAAGTCTGTAATTTTGACATTACTTTGCCGTAT
>BOPP01000184.1:1325876-1402546 GCA_017312745.1 Gryllus bimaculatus
AGGAAGGAGGAAGGAGGAAGGAGGAAGGAGGAAGGAATGATCACAAATGCATCCATTTCCGAGGCGGAATTCGAACTCGCGATCCTTCGATCCGAGATCGCTACGACACTACTGCCTTAGCGTTCTCGGCTATTTGGATCCACCCCTCTCATTATAATATATATTAAAGCTGTTAAGAGAACGATTTTGATGTCCTTCCTATTCGACTCCCAGTGTACGGTTTTAAACGAGTGAGGTACCCTCCCCCCAAATGTCCCTACAAAAATAGAGGTTGAGATACTTATATATTGAATAGATCACAGCCTTCATTTTTTGTTGGTTTTTATTTTCCGCATATAAGACAAGCTGGACCACGCGTGCATCCTGCTTCAGCAGGTGCTGGTACCTTTCTGGGGGCGGGGTGCATTTTAACTGAATTCCAATTTTTATCCCCCCAAGGTTGTTAGCCCTGGTGGTACGGACGATGAGATGATAATGGCGAGGGATGATAGGACGGAACACACACACACACACACTCACATATAGACATACACTCTTGCCCGAGGCGGGATTAGACCACGCGGTCTTGACTTCCGAGACCACTACAACACTACTGCCCTAATGATCTCGGCCATCTGTCCGGCACAACTTTCCATTATTAATTAAAAGTTACGGAATTTGCGTTGTTTCAAAAGGGTGTCTAGAATAGAAATCGGAAGATGGCGTCATGGGCAACTTCGCAAGTTGCGAGAAATGGAAGAACAATTGATTTTGCTTTGAGAACATAGTGTTGTGCGATCGTTAAAACGATTGTTTGTGACTATGAATTGTAAGTATTCAGTGTACTTTCTTATATATCACTCTTGTTATATCTACGTAAAACATTAAAGAGGTGAGCTAATTTTGATAAATACTTGGAAATTATATTTCATATATTTTGCTACATACATTACGGTAAGGTTGATAGCAGGTTTAGCTGTTATAGGTGAAAATATCCATGCATATATGTGTAAAGATCTTAGTAAATATAAATCATAATCAAAATTTATTTACACCTTTTAATCTCTCTTAATTAATTATTATTTAATGGAGAGTTAGGGTCCATATTTTTGAGAGACGAATTCTTGTAACTAATTTATTTCATGATCGTGCACGATTATGAAATAAATTATTTAACAAATTCTGTCAATTCACTCATATGCAGTATTTTTTGTCTTTTCTGCAGCACGTCCTTCTGTGTAATGTAATTGCATGGGTTTCAGCTAGTTACAAGTTTTATCTCAGGGAGGCGAATGCCGGAGTAGTAAGTTATTACACGGAGCCCGTGCGGACTTTCCTTGGTAATTGTTGTCTCCTCCGCTCCTCTTACACACGCAAACACTCTTCCGCTTGCTACACTACTGCGGCTATCGGGAGTACAGCCTGTCCATTGCAAAGTGGTTGGAGATTTTAATATGTACAGTAGATTGTCGTAAAGAAAAAAATGATTATGTAAAGTCTATTATAGGCATTTTGGAAATTTATGGTCTGAAGCAGATATTGAGTAATGTGACGAGGTTGTCCCTGAATCCCAGCCCAATAATAGATCTAGTGTTTACTGGTATGAGTGTAGTGACGAAAACACCAAGAATATCAGATCATGCTCTAATGAAAATAATGGGAAGTAAGTCGTTAAGAAAAAAATCGTTTTTATTGACTGGCAAGATTGATATTTAAAAATTGATGTTAGTGAAGAGAAAGTTACAGACGAAAACATTGGATAAAAGTAGAGATATGTATGAAGAATTAAGGAAAGAAATTATAGTCTGTATGCAACTGGATTAAATCGATGATAGATGGGTGTATAAAAACCCACGTCTGTGGTTTAACAGAATTATTAGAGACGATATAAAGGAGAAAGATGTTACATGAAAAAATGCATATTGTTAAGAAGTAATTTTGAATGCAAACATGTGTATGTCAAATTACCCTGGAAAGAGTATAAATGCTACTGAATTAATGTTGTTAAATTTTGGGGAAGGAAGTAAGGAATATACTTTGAAGCTAATATAAGATATAATTTAATCAATCCAAATAAATTGTGGAAAGTATTAAATGATTTAGGGAAATCTCCAAATAGAGAACGCAAAGATAAGAAAGATTAATATAGATGAAAACTATCCGTGGGTACAAAGCTTTAAGTATTTAGTGGTGATTTTGCATAAAAATTAAAGTTCGACTGTCATGATGCTCTCGTTTAAAAAATTGTGAAGAAAAATTGGATTGTTAAATAAATACAAAAAAATTTAAAAAGCAAAAGGAAATAATATTTAAAAGTATATTTCTTCCTCACGTTAAGTATTCTTCAACAGTTTATATTAGTCTTGTAAAACTGATATTGATCGATTACAAAAGGTGTTGAAAAGGGGATTAAAGGAGTATTAAAATGGAATATTAAAATGGTAGTTTGGAATATGTGTGTGGAAATGAATATTTTAAAACTTAAAAGGGATATTAATATTGATGTTTAAACATTTATTTATGAGATTGAGCGTGATTTGTTACCTTATTATTTTTTAAACATTTCGATCAAGAATAATGAGATACATGGGTGAGACTCAAGTTTATTCAGTTCAAGTTCAATCGGTTTATTTTCTATAATAATTTAATGAAACAGGAAATCTTTGTTTTGTCATGATAATAGGTTGTATAACAACCTGCCAGATAAATTAAAGAAGTTAGAAAATATAAAAAGGTTTGGAATTGGGAAAAAAGGAAGGGGGAGTGAAAAAATATGTTTATTAGAAATTATTTATTTTTGAATTCATTTTTTGATTATGTAGTTTGTTGTTAATGTTTTGGGTATTAATGTGTTAAATAAATAAATAATATATGGTTGACCTCTAACCTGATTGCCCACTAAATCAAGTAGCTTCTTTCAGAAAAAGAGGACGCCTGGTGTACTTTGGGGCAATTGAGCTCAATTGCGCTGTGATTCAGTGAAGGGGCGGGCCGCGGGGGCCAGGATTGCGGGCAGGCCCTGGGGGTGGCGAGGCGGATGGGGCGGGGGGGTGGGGCGGGATGGGGAGGGGGGTGCGGGGGCGGTGCGGGCGGTGCGGGGGTGCGGGGCGTGCGGGGGGCGGTGCGGGGGCGGTGCGGGGGCGGTGCGGGGCGGTGCGGGGGCGGTGCGGGGGTGCGGGGGCGGGCGCGGGCGGTGCGGGGGGGGCGGGGCGGTGTCGGTGCGGGGGGGTGCGGTGCGGCGAGGCGGAGCAGTACGTAATACTGCGAACGGAGGGGCTGCGAGCAGGCGGGAGCTCAGGGAATAACGAACCTTGGCCAACTCCACTTGGCCTCCTGCGCGAAAGGGGCGTCCTACTGACACACTCCGCCGATCGACTCAACTGCTGCTCCTTACGGGGTGGAACCAGCTGAGTTGGCTCCGGGTAATAACATTCAAAATACACTACACTTACGGGATTAATAACCATAGCAGTTGCCGCGGCCGGGAACGCAAAATAATCAAATTCACGTCCATGTTGAAGTCTGGAGTTGTAACTATTTCCATATATCCTTTCTTTTAATGAGAAGGGGGGTGCACTTGCAAATATCGTTTATTTAATTGGGGTGGACACCCACTTTCAGACATCGTTTCGTTTTGTGTCCCCGTGTTTTCTTATAGAATGATTGTAGAATATTTAGGAAGGGTGAATTATTATTACTAAATGAATGATTAGATGAGACGCACGATTGTGTGAAAACCCAATTTTCTCCCAACTATCGAAATTCCTCATGCCAAACACGGGATGTGAAACTCACGACATTCGACGCAGCAGTGTTAGATTTTATCAAAACCTGTACATTACCCAAGTTACCGCTGATATTACTGTTTATTTTTAATTGACGAAAAAATGAAAATATGAATATTTTAATATCTATATTTTGAAAATGGTTATGATTATACATTCGACTGTATGATATGTCACAATTTTGATTTATTTCAGTTACGAATTTTGAGATGTTCTGAGAACTACCTTCTTCACATTAAGGGGGGGTTATCCGAGGGTAGCACATAAATGCAGAGTTATATTAAAATACCTGAAACACAAAATGTATTATATCTATAGAAATGAAAACTTTATATTACAATATATAAATATGAGTGACTAAAATTTCATTTTCTGAGTTTGAAATGGTTTATTCCTAACTCAGCAATAATATTTTTCTTTTAATACAACAATTTTTTAGCTTCTGATATTCAATGTACATTTTCTCAGAATTTTTAACAAGTACAACTTTTACATATTACATAAAACATGCCACAATATGTACAGTCAATTTAAACCAATTACATTTTTGCTAGTCTTTTACAAAATACATAATTTTTTTAAAATCCGAAACTTGTTTGCTAAAACATTGGATCATTTGATTTTTTTCTAATAATATAAGAAAAATGGAAAATCTATTCGATTCAGATTGTTATAAATATTTTGAAATAAGCCTCGAAAAAATCACATCAATCCCTTTGATAGTTTCAGAAAAATGGTACATTGAAAAGTGAAAAATAAATATACGGTATATGGCAAAAATGTATACCCATGCATCTGACAGTAGAAAGCACTCTATAACTGCATTATGTAACCTTTTAATGCGCTCCTAATCCATAATCTTCCTCTTGCGCTTATCCCGTATCTTCCAGTGCTCTTTTAGCTTTTCTCTTTCTTAGTCTTGTAGCCTGGAATGTGTTTTCTAACTTGACCTCAGCCTTCAGGATTCGTCGGTTATCCATTAAACGGAGGGTAGTCTCTCACTATTTACAAATGATTCCTAATTTTTGTTGCACTTTCTTCCTGGTTAAATTTCCATTATTAAAACGTTCTATAGCATCATGAACTGCAGTCTCCACAGTATATTTTCAGCCAAATTTTGCTTTCGGACATTTTACCCATATCACTGAATGAAGGACTTCATTAACATTTTGAGTTTTGTCCTGTAGGAATTTTCGCAAAAGTTCAGGATTTGCTAAGTATCTGTATATGGGTTTGAGGTCATAAATAATTGCAGCAGGAAGACTATTTTTATGGGAATGCTGCAATCCATCTAAAATACTTGTACTTGGACCAGGTGCTAGCGTTCTTGGGACATAACATATGTTGAGGTCTGTCATCTGTCATGACAGGAGGCTTTATGAAAAAATGTAGCCCAAACTGCCTGCTTCATTGTGTCAAAACTGTATTGTCTCTTATAGCCTTTCCATGATAAAACTGCAGAGAATAAATTTGTTTGCCAGTTAATCTTCCTTTACCACTCAATCCTTTTTTATCATATAATAATTTCTTCTATACATCAGATCTTAATTTACTTAACCGACCACCCATTCGTTTTTGGATGTGACCCACACATTCGAATTTTCTCTACTTACATCACCATAGGTTTTGATTTTTTTACAGCTTTGAGGGATCTACTATTACCATCAGCATTGGTATAAATTAGTTATTAATTAGAACAAAATTTGGGATACTGTTTTTCAATTTTGTGATAAGTGGGTATGCTAACTTTACGGGCATGTACTTTGCCATTGTGCAAATTTATTATAGAGGTAGCTCTAAAAAGAGATGTGTGCCTTCGACGCATCCATGTTCCATCATTGATGATAGTAATATCACTTTCTTTTTTATTCTTTTTATTCTTCTTTTATCTTTATATTTCTTTGTAATAATTTGCAGCATTAAATATACTATCTTCAGCTACCTCCCTTGTAGCATGATGCACAATTTTGTTATACTGACGGATTTCACAGGAGTTGGCATGTTCATCACTGAACTAAATAGTTCACCAGCAGCATGTCCCTTCCCTAAGCACCTTAAAACATAAACTAGCCTAACATTTACATCATAAAAATAATTTTCTGTCTTATCAGAAGTAAAATCATTTTGGTTAACCTGGAGTTTAGGGTGGTACGGTTCCTTTGGTTCAGTGATTCGGTTCACTATTTCTCGTGATTCACAATATTATAGTTGCGCGGTTGACTTCAATCACTAGAGAATAGAATTGCTGGCATTGAGTAATTTTCTTAAGTCATAGCATAAAAATATACACAATATGACTATGAATAAATGCCATATGAAGCTATACATTTTGCTATTACGAAACATTTTTCTTCATGACGTCACATTTTAAATTTCAACTCACATATCAAATTACACTTCACAACTCTCTTGTAAAAAAAATAAGATTTTTGCTTCCTGGTTGAACGTAGAACTAAAATATAAATATATGACTACAGTTAGGTGACATGCATGGCACAACAAGTTTCGAAGACCAGCCTCATCTACTGTTTATATTTTCTTTGACACATAAAGTCCCCACTTTACAGAAAGCACACACACAATTTCGTAATGTTTGCTCAAAATTTCAAGAGAGATGAGCCTATTACCCGTAGTGCTCTTCAAATAGTCGTCGTCACTGGCAAGTACATTCTTACAAATTTTTGATAAGCTCGCACTGACAATTGCATCTTTGGTTATACTAGAATGTAGGCTATAATCTTCATCGGGAAGTAAACGACTGTTTTTATGGACCATTCGATACCTTTTTAGTAAGTTTTCCATAAATACACTTTTTTGACCATCTAGAAGCGCTTCGAGACATATTTGTCACTAAAACACTCAGAAAGGAACAACACACGAGACTAACACGTGCAAAACATAACACTGCGTTTCGTAACAGCTGAAGCATAGGTACGGTCTTCTAGAGCGCTACAGATGTCCAGTGACTATAAAAAGTCGCATGACAATGCGATATTACAGAAGAAAATAACTTTTTCTCGGCCAGGCGTAGGGCTAGGGCGTGGCCCTCAGATTCTCAGGCATTTAAAATTTAAATGCCCCGAACTAGTGGAAAGAGGTGGAATACATGAAAAAAAATTCAGACGTATTCGTGGGACTCTAAGACTACAAAAAAAATCGAACTTTTAATTTTTTTTCGGTTTCCTAGTCTCGGTCAAGTGAATTCGTAGATTCCGCGGTCAGACTCTTATGAGTGCTCTTCGTTATGCGAATGCGTGATGCTGACAAAGAGAGTGATGCTGACTTTTCGACTATCTTGTCGTGGTGTTCCTCAGGGCTAGTCTGCCAATTTCTGATCCTGCCCCGTTTTTTCATTTAGCAATACAGGTTACAGTTTTCTAATCAGATGACAGATTATAAAAAATACAATTTTTTTGGTCCAAACAATAAGAGGCTTTATTTAGAAACTATATTGCTGAATTTACAATTAGGTCGCGCTGACCCTTTCGCATATTTGATGTCATAATTGACCTTCCAAATTACTCAAATTATATATATTTCCTAGCCATGATTTTTGGAAGGATTGTATTTTAGGTTTCGAAGAGTCGATATTCAATATTTTCCAAAACTTCATGAAATAATATTTTTTTCAATTTTAATTACCATGGATTCATTTTAACCGCTATTCAAATAAATCGTTGCTAAGAAGATAAGTGAGTAACAATTCATTCGAAATTAAATACAAATATTGAAAATGGTATCCATCTTGCCCCGTCACTTCGTTTTCTTTTATATGTAGACCGGCTGACATACCTCAGGGCAACACATGTTTTGGTCGTGAAGCTCTAATACTCGATTCCAAATGGCGGTGAGTCTTTGGTTACTAGTCAGATAGCAATGCCGAATTCAGCCGCTGTATGGAGAAACCTGTAGCAGTACAAACGCTCCATGAACCACATACGAACTTTTCTTTTCTTATCATTATGCTATCATCTCATCGTACTTACATACACTACCAAGAGGAAGGCCAGTCAGGAGCTTAGAACTTAATCGAGTAGGGGTGATGACTTATTGACGTAGATATCTGGAGAATTTAAATGGCAAGATCCAGCGCCGACCTTTCGGCTTGCGGCGTTTTAACCTATCTTTACCAGGTGATCTGGGCTGTCCGGGTGACGCCGCGTTGAAGGCTGAGTTTGGCAACTCAGCCTTCGACGCGGCGTCACCCGGACAGCCCAGATCACCCACATGACTCTGGCCGCGGAAGCCTACGACTTCATCTATCTTAACCAGCGCGGCACCGACCCAGTCAGCTCAACCTCTATACTTCCGACTGTTCTCTAGGCTTGTATCGTAGTGTGGTGCGTGTAAATGTAAGGGTATGTAAGTAATGGGTGAGGATAGGACAAGGAAGAGAAAGCATAGATTACACGCGGTCCGTAGCCGTTTGTCAGGGTACTGCGTTGATCCGGCATTTGCCAAGCGTGTGTCGGGGAAACCACGGGAAACTTCCACGCCCCCTGGGATATATCATTCACTTCACCTGTTGATCTAATGACCACCCCGAAATACAACACAATCAACAGAAGCTTGTTCGCTGTAAGCATGTTCGCTGCAAGCATATTCGCTGCAAGCATGTTCGCTGCAAGCATGTTCGCTGCAAGCATGTTCGCTGCAAGCATGTTCGCTGCAAGCATGTTCGCTATGGTCCGAAGGGTCGCGGGGTCGAGTCCCGCCTTGGGCATACTAGTTTGTCCCATGTCTCTCATGTATGTGTCGTCGCGATGGGACTCGCGTTTTGCTGATCCCAGATCAGAGGAGACCGCAAGTGTGTTGGAGTCAAATGTATGCTCGAATATGCATCCCATCGGGATGTCGGGATAAAGGGTAACTGGCTGTCGGCTGTAAAAAGCCCTGTATACAAAAACGAGCCACTAGTATCGGTCGCCTTGCGATAGTTAAAACGTCGCGGAATCATAATTGATCTTGCTCACCGGCCGGAAATTAGCTTGATGTGTGTTTTGATTGTGTGCTGAGATCGATTTCGTCGATCGTCTGATCTTATCATTGGTTTCCATGGCTTGCCAGCGCGTTCCCTGCTTTCTTCCTATTATTATTTCTTGCTGTTTTTCTTACTAGTGATTGGGTACCAAAGTGGAGTATGTTCCGAGTCTACCTTTCAGAGCTGAAATTCGCAGACAGGGCCTTAATAGGACACAGATGTGCTTGTTGATTGATTGTTAGTGATTCCGGACACGTTAACAACTAAAGTCGTGGATATGACAAGGAAGAGGAAGGAAAGATGGCGCGCTGTACGTGACCCTTTCGTTAGGGTACTGCTCCTGCGTTCGCCTAGTTGATCGGGGAAACCATGGAAAACTTCCGATCAGATCAGCCAGCCGCTAGAATACTCTTCCTGGCAGCGACTGAATTATACTTAGCTGAAAATCTTAGCACCATCGGGACTCGAATCTGGGACCTCCCGGTCAGAGGGAGGAGAGTTGTCAGCGACATCAGTTGATATCCTGAGCCATCTCTGCCGGTATGTGCTTGTTGATATAATATCTGTGATACGAATGACGTCTAATTATATTTCCTACAACCGCCTCAAACTTCGCGTATTATCATTACTTGAACAAAGTTTCAGCTGTGGTTATTATTTTCGTAGAAGCCCTTCGTTGAGCTGGTTTTAAGCCTTTGTTCTACGTTTATCATCACTTACGAACCTTTCTCTCTCTCCATCCAGTAGCTCGACTGTCAGCTGCAACTCGCGTGGAGTTGGGGAAGAGTGGAGTTCGAGCGAAATGGTGCTCGTTCTTCAGGGATTAGACTAGCTCAGTGTTTCCAAACGGGGTCTGCATCAACCTCGTGGAGGTCGATGAAATTTTGAAGGGCGTCAATGATGATGAAGGGGTCTGAGTAGTAAATATCCTATTTGTTACAAAACTATAAATTAAGTTATTCATTGTTTTCATAAGTAAACGTTCAGAACATGTAACATATATACATGTTTATATTTATAAAAATTGATAATTTTAATAGTACAAAAATAGTAATAGCGTAATCCTAATATACCATTTTTCAAAGCCTTTGTTCATATTATTTGTCAATGTCATATTTTATCAAATCGTTTATGTGGTATTATTGGTGTTCTGATTGTGTATTGTGAATAGTATAGAAAAATGGGTCCATTAAGCATATCTTTATTTTAAAAGGGGTCGATGCAAGGAAAACGTTGGGAATCTCTGGTCTTATTAGACACTTGAAACATACACAACACTTGGATAAAAGTACAATTTATGCTCCCGGAACCACGAATTAATCAGTCAATCATGTAACTTAAGTGCAACATATTGTTGATGCTTTGATAACATTCGGAAGACTTTTTGGATTACAGTAGAACGTATCTGTGATATTCTATAAGACAGTTTGCATAAACAACTATACCGGTCGACCTAGATCCAGCTACTTCAGTCACCCCAGTTAGAGAACCTACTAACGACAAAAATAATATATTAAATTAAAAAATAGTATTAAAGGAATTGAATTGTGTTCTGCTAGTTATTGCAAAGATTTATTGACATGGCAGGTTTATTTTGTATCGTCGTTTTTGAAGAGTTACCCCCCCAGTTACGAGTAACTTGATAAAAATGTGAATGGCGCGCATCTAAATGGAGAGACCTGTGGTAAAATTGTATTTCATTGTTTATAGCAAGTAAATATTGGGTCTTCTTTAATTTGTTTACATTTCGTAAATTAAAATTTTTAAGTTTAAATTATAAAACGTTTTATTTTAATATGTTTTACATACTTTTTAGTTATTTACATTCATGACCTTGGCATATTCAATTTTGGACGGACTTTTGCTCAGGAAACGGAATAATTCATGTATTTTTGACATACTTATATGGGTAAGTGCTACCATCCGGGTAAAGGACTGTCATTCGAAAGGGTCGAGAGATAAAACTAGTAGGTGAGGCCAGCTATAATGAAATATTTTCTGCACAGTGATATTACAGAAGGACTGTCTAATATGTCACTTGTTTCTCTTCACTATTCACTTCATGTCAAGATATGGGCAACTATTCACTACCCTGTTGAAATCTCTTTCAACTCATTCTTGCACATTTTGTCTTTGCAATAAGTTGTCACCACCTGTTCTGAATTTATCACACGAGCTGGTATTGTGATTTACATTTTTTTCGCCCCGGGGAATTTCAGTATTGCATGGCTGAACCGCATTTGCAAGCTCCACTGGCCATGCAGATCTTTTACGAGAAATTGCAGAAGTTCCTGAAACGATGGTATAGTATAAATTCATATGAAGAATACTAAAGGAAATACAGTTAGCTCTCGTTAATACGAATTCAGGAAACCAAAATAGTTTCTTATCACAAATGACCGTGACATCCCATTATATACATATCATCATTACTGCGTATCGTTGCAGCGATCTAAAAATTCATTAATATTACGGCGAATTTGTATTATGAGAGCTCGTTATAAGAGAGTTTAACTGTATGATAACACATGTAAGTTAGATACGTAAATTTGCGCTCTTATTTTCGCCTTTTTTACCACAACGTCATATATTAATTGTGGATAATTCACGATTTCCTTAAAGCCTCTTAAATACGTAGTGGTTTTTGAAGAGACTCTTTAAAATATTCAGCCTCTTCCGATAACAATTCAAAGCTCTTCTTTTAAAGAAGGTCATCGATCGCTTAAAGTCGTAGCTCCAAAGAGAGTTGGGAGAGGCCAAAAGATGAACAATGCAAGCATAAGTAAAAGGCGGTTAAAATAATCTCTTAAACAATGTGTTATTTTCTTAAGTTGCTTATTTTTCATAGACGCGCACTACACAATGTTTATTAAGGCTGAACTAATAAATTACCACGGATAATTTCAAAATTAAAAACATTTTATTATGATTGATTAAAGAAATTAAGTACCAGACCAAGATAGAATACCTAGTGACAAATTGTAGCCATTGGTCCACCAAATTTAAATGTAGCTTTCTCAAATTTTCATGTTTTTTCAAATAGAGAAATGTTCATTCATTGTCTATCCAGGGAACTAAAAAAAGGATATGTAAATGTTCTGAAATGTGATGTATTGATACAATAAGTTTGTCGGTTTTCGTAAAATTATTTTATTGCATTTTTCAAGCGAACTTCCTTACGTCAGAGAGGACAGATTACTTTTACGTAACAATTGAGCTATTTACCGACGCTTATAAACAGCAAATGTGAAACCAACGGGCGATATTGCGCATTGCTATTGACACCTGGCAGAAATGGTAGAAATCTCCAAATATGTGAAGCCTCATAGATAGGCCTCAGAGGCGTACACCTGCGGTACTTTAATGAATACAAACGAATCCACAACTGATCCGTATACAAAGAATATCAGTACTCCACCAAACGCGGCAAACATGGCTAGAAACAGAAAACATTGAAAAGGATATTACAAAAGGCGAAGGAAAATTGGCAGGATAGGAAACTACAGACTAAATCATTACTGAAAAAATGCAAACTATAAGAGACAAAAGAACAATTAGAAAAATAAAACTGCTACCGTACAATCAACACTATTCTGTCTCAAGATTGGAAACACACTTCAGGGTCACAACTGACGCGGCACTGCTACAGTTCAAAAAAATCCTCATAACCGAATAAGTCCCATCCTGTGGTCAGAGCTAGATCAAGAAAATTATAATGGCTCAAATAAGTGCCAGGTGTAAAACTAATTAAATTGTAGTAAAGCACCTGGCATAGATTGCGTGCCCGGAAATTTATAAAGCATCTTGAAGAGAATCTTAATAAAATATTATTCTTCAATATGATTGTTTCAACACATCACTTTTACTTGCCATTGAGTAACCCAATCTAAAAAAGCGAGGAACAAAAATTATTCAATTTCAAGGATTCTCGTGTATCTATTGTGCTCCCGGGAAAAATATTTATATTATTGGCACCAACTCCAAAGTGGATAGAAACAACAGAATATCGTTTTTCAAGCGGGATTCGGTCAACATTCAGCACAATGGCTGAACGTTTTCTTAATCAACTCACTTGCTGAAATTACTTTCATTGAAGATAAAAGAGAAACTTGTGTGACGACTTCGTCATAAATGGCCTGAGATGCATGATGGAATGGAGTGACGAAAAACGATTATAGATGAATTCTCAAACAAAGTAATACATGCAAGTATTCAAAGGGAGCGAAAACGTGCATTCGATGCAATGACTTCGTCTTGGCAATATTTCGGTAACGGATGTGGTGAATGGGATTAGGCGTTTTTTCTCCTCATCTACTTCATAGAATTATTTATTAATGCCCTCGCAGAGAAACTCAGTTAATATAAATTGGATTCGCCGCAGCGTAGAAGGAGAAAAAATTACAATTATTGCTTTTGCAAGTTATATCGTTTTTATATCAAAGCGGTGGATCCTTGGCTGCCGGGGTAGACCGCATCTCAGTCGCTGTGGCCTTCTTCAGAGCTATATTGCTGTTTTCTTTGTTATTTAATGTCGCATCAACTACTAGGTTTCATGCGACCACTATGGTGCGTGTGACTGTTATGTAACCATGAAGAAACACATTATTCAGATGAATGTGTGAAACGACAACACAATACACATGCCTGAGGCGGACTACGAACCCCGAACGCAACTACTGCCTTAGCCGATCTCGCCATCCGGACCGACAGCTGCTATATTGCTAAACAGAACACTCTGAAGAAACTACAAACACATGCCAAACGTCAAACTCAATCGATGACGCGCTCATCCGGAAAGCCAGTTATCCAATAACTCCGCCACTACCTACAGAAACACATCAAAGTCCGGTGCCAGATTGCAAACAATCCTCGACTCTCTATGAACTTTATGCACTGATAAAAAAGGTGTTCTATTATAAACTAGGGTTTCACAACCAACGAAAATAACTCTGCGAAATTAGTTTCTAATTGCAAAAACGCAAAGTGTCAACAGAAATGCCCAAAAGTTAGTGGGAAATTATGAAGGGAATCAAAACGAAACTAGACGTCAATATACAATAGTATACATAGTATAAATCTTTTGGGGAACTGGGAACAAAAAAAAATATTGACCTTCCAAATAGAAATGAGAAAGCAGGTTTATAATTTGGAAGTTAAAAACAAAACAACATTCTATTGAAAATGTATATACACGTGTCTTTGCGTTTATAGCAAGAGAGCTGTGGCATTTACTTTTCAACTGCCAACGTAGTGAATAACCCGTTCACATTTTACATCCGGCAACTATGAAACGAACAGAGTAGTTGAAAGTCGGGGTCTTTGGTTCTACACAAATTACCAACCACACTTTGCACGTCAGGTTGAACAATTTCTCTCCTCAGACCGATTCAAAAGACAGAAAGATCTGTATTTCGTCAAGAGGAACCTTTGCTCAGCAAATTAACCACATAGAATCAACATTACTAGACATTAAATCAATAAATTGTATTAATAATCCATAATTCTTGTGAGGACTAAATAAAGTTAAAATAAATGTAAAAAGGCGGCTCTAAGAGTAGCAGTTAGAACCTTAATCACAAAAGCCATAATAATAAAAGTTCTTTTGAGGATCTGTATTTATAAAGCGGTTTAATAATACTAGCATTAAAATATTGTAAATAAAAATATGTACATTTTAAACACTCAAAATATATTTTACAAGTTAAAAATATAATAATTCGAAACTAAAGAGCAACTGTTCTAATTTAACACTTCATCCGAAATCAAAAAAAGGCTAAAGTACCATTCTTGGTACTCTTTCCAGGAAACCTCCAAAACCATGGAGACTATCGTCAGAGCAGACCTATAGACCAGAAGACTTCCTGTAGTAAGTAACTAGTGGTACTACACCAGCACAGTACTTTCAGGCATTACTTCTAAATTGGCAATTTTTGAAAATTCAGAGTGTTCAACTAAAGTGAGAGTCGCGCCATTCTTTTAAGTGATCCTTCTTCTTTCCGTAGAAACAAAATTGCAAAGAAAATTTGTTGTTATTTTTTAAAAGATTTTTTATAAATTACATTAATTTCACGCCCCAATTCTACGAAAACTACTCACTCTTTCAAAACATTGTATGTGATCTATTTTAAAGAGCTGATTGTTTGGAACAGACTTTGTAAAAGGCAAAATCTCTATCGTCAATTCTGTAATTACGAATGTAACTTTTTGCTGTTTTCAAAAATACAGAGAAGTCGTCGAAAATGGGACTAGCATAATATTTTTTACTTGACATTACGAGGAGAAATTTCAAAGACTTTTTTGCCGTTTTCGAGGGAAAAAATGTTTAAAAAATAAAAATGTGTATATTTTGCACACAATTGCTCAAAAACTATTCGTAGTTTTGAAAAATTCTTCACTACATTATTGTCAGGTCTGTCTTTAAAGAACAGATTTCATTAAGGAAAAACTCTTTATCTTCAATATTATAGTATTTGTCAGACTCCCCAAAAACATTTGCACATTTGCAGAGGGAGTTGACGAAGAATAAGGAGAAGCTTGTCTTTTTCCTACATCGAGAACAATACTCTATTTACTAAACCATGCTGCAAGCATTTCAAAGTCATTATAGAATCTTAACAATGAGATTAATACCGCTGTCGGAAGAGAAAAGCAGCAGTGCCATCAGCAAAAAAGATAATTCGTTATAGAGTGGAGATGTCATATCATAGATATGTAGTGAGCAAGTGGCTTAGAATACTGCCTTGCGGTAGGTCTGCTTCAATGCGATATATTTTCGAAAATGTACCATCTATTTGGACAGTAAATGTTCAATTTGAGAGGAAAGTTATTATTAGTTTTTGGTCTACTTAGTTGGTGTAATGTATATAAGTCCGTATGCTCTAAGCACTAGAAAGCACTGTTTTTGAGTCATGCGCAATCGATATATCAGAAGCAGTTCGGGCTGTGTGATTATTGCATTTGAACTTACCTCTTTGAGATGCGCTTTTACACATCATTTTTCATTTACTTAACGTGAAGTTCTTCACATTTAAGTGAAAGTATTCTTATTTTGACTTATTATTAAGATTGGAATGGCGTGAGAGCTGTCAAAGTGTTTGTGCAAATGGTTCATTTTTATATAAAAAGTTTTAAATGAAAATAACACCTACGCCGGTTTTATAAGGGCTGTTTTATAATTGCAATTTTTCTCTTTATATTTTTTCACAAATATTGCTACATGTGCTCATATTTTGAAGAAAAAGAAATAAAAAAGAAAAAAGATTTGAAGCCATTTCAAAGAAAATTTGGAAAATATCAATGGCTTTACCTCCAAAATCAGAATATCTCTTTCAAAGACAAGGGGCCAAATACAACATAAAATTTCTTGAAAATCCTTTGCAGAGAATAGCAGTTGGCCACATAGAACACAAGCAAACAGACAGACGGATGGAGCAAACCCAGTTTTACCGAAAACCATTTAGTAGAATTCGAGAAAGTTACAATGAATGTTGTTAGTGAAACAGTTTTGTACGCTTAAGCATTTCACAGAACTGTAATTACTGTTACTGTTTTCTAACGCATACACATTTCACGGCTGGTAACCTTGTAATTGCCTCGTTTCCATGATTCCCGCACTTTTTGCTCTCCAATCGAAAAGGCAGATTAGAGGCAGTCGCTGTCGATCGGCTCTCGTCCTTTGAGCGCGTGACATCCGCACGGGTGGCGCTCTTCATGTGTCCTCGTCCTCGCTCCCCTGTCGGAGCGCGCTCTCATCGACTCGGCCGACCGGAAGAGGTGGCTCAGGGACTCAACTGATGTCACTGCAGTACCTCTGACGGGAGGTTCTAGGTTTGAGAGGCGACGGTGGCAGCATTTTCGACACTAGCTACATAGCCAGGTCGAATTCAGTCGCTGTGTGGAGGAGAGGCGGCCTGCTCCTCTGAATAGAAGTTTAACGTGGTTTATCCGATCAACGCCACGTGAGTGCTGAAGCAGTACCCTAAAAAACGGGCCACGGAGCAAGCACGATCTTTCCTTCCCATTCCTTTTCCTATCCTCTCCACTTACACTTACATGTACGCTTACAAGTACTACACTACCACACATGACGGGAGACCATTCGGGGGCTTAGAGCTGGCCACGGCAGGGGCGACGCCCCACTGTTGGGTGATACCTGGTTGGGGACGACCCCGCTAGCTGACGATGGGTCGACGTTGGATCTCACCATCTCTGACACCGAATCTCACAGGGAACCACCACCACCACCACCACTACCTACCGAGGGAAGTGATGCACTACAATTACAGTACCAATGGCCTTAGGAGTTAACACGCCCAGAATCAGAAATCAATCAATCAATCAATCAATCAACAGCTACCGATCGACCGAGCGGGCGAAGGCGTGCAGTGGCGCGAGGGCTCTGAGGAGGCGCACGTAGACCCCGACGCCAATGGTTTTTTGATTGATTGATTGGATGTTTTGTGTTTCCGTGCGCGTCTACTTCTATGATCATTATTCTCTTTAGTGTTGTGTCGTAAATGTAGTTTAATGGGCATGTTTGCACGGGATGATGTACTCATTAATTTACTTTTTTAGTTTAATCTTGTAATTATCTTTTCTTGTTAAAAATGGTGAGTTTTCACCTGCTATTTTATATTGACTGATGGTGTTTCATTGCAACCATATTCACGACAGTAACGTATTTATACGTTTAAAATAATAATATTTTCTTTTATATACATTGTCGTCTGAAGATGTGGAAAAATTCATATCCTCGAAAACTATGCTCAGATAAACTATGAGTGACGAAAAATAAAACTTTATTTAATGTGATTCTGTGTTTTTCTATAAACTGGCGTCCGTTAAAGTGAACTCTGTGGGCAAAGCCGTGTAATATTGTAAATGTTATTTAAGCCTCGAGGTGGAGATCCACCAGCACATTGCTTGAAAGTCATATTGCAAGGGATTTCCTCCTCCAAGGATCCTGCCCTCCCCCCAGTGGGACACACTCCCCCTACTGGACACACTCGTAGCCCCTGATTGGACTTCCGATAGAGTAATGCATGCAAGTGTTTAAGAGGAGAGGGTAAACAAGGACGAGGAAGAAAATTACGCGCTGTCAGTGACCTGTTTATTAAGGTATTCGCTCTGGCGTGGGTAAGAGAATTTATCGGTCACACGCGTGTTTAACCCTTGTTAACATGCAACCCTATAAGTTTGTTAAGTGCACTTGTACCTACCTGTAGGTTAAGAAATTTCAAATCCTTAGCAACGAGTTTTAACATCCTTAGGAATGTAAATAAACAACCATTCATCTCAGTTCAAATGTTTGTTAAGATGAAAACATGGCTATGTACAAAACAAATCAGGGAAACAAAAACAATTCGGAAGAAAAGTAACTCATATTAGGCTTTTGGGATAATTATTGTTTATTGTAATATTAATACGACATTTAAAAAAATGTGTATTAGGTAAATTAACCACCTTAAATTTTTCTGACATTCCACCAAATGAAATTCTTCTCTGGTATTCATATTTACTGACGATCTAAAGATGGCACAGGAAGTAGACGTGCCATCTTCCCCACCGAATATCATTTTTTTAGGTATCTTTAGGTTCAGGAGAATTATTTGCATCAATTGCTTCTCGAATCACGGTATATGAATATTGTTTAAATAGATATATTTCAAACACTACCTCCCAATATCGTAGAAATGTGCCGCAGCAACAGAATTCATTTGTTTACTATCGCTAACTAGTAATGTAAATTTTCGCAAAAGTCGTGAAATTTAATGGTGACCAATAAAATGCTGAACATACCACGAAATGTTACAGTGTTATTACTGCCCCATCCAAATTAGAAATCTTGGCTCCGCTACACTCCGCCTCGATTTTTAACTTTTGCCATCGGTAGTAATAACACTCATGACATTTCTAGGTATGTTAATAGCTATAACGAATCAGACCTATCGCCCGCTCTAATTCACATCCAGGCAGCGGCTGAATTCTATCTATCTAACTAGTAATAACTACTAATACACTATCGGTGGGACCTCCGAGGTTCACAGAGACGCTGCTGTGCCAACTGGTGTTGATCCGAGACATCTCAGCAGGTGGGAGTATTTTTTTTTACAAACAGCTAAAGCATATGAATAACTGGAACGTGTATGGAATGCATGCAGAAATTCAAAAGAAAGAAATGTAGTATCTGGCCGTGTGATGTGAGTAGTGACTATGGTTATTAGCGACAACATTTTTAATTACAGGTGTTTACAGACAATTATGACTTCATCTGTGCCATATGATGTGAGTAGTGACATTTATTTATCAGTAGTTATTTGAAAACAAACGAGCAGTACAGAAACGGAAGTACAGTTCTTAGGGCACCCTTCCTGGTTTGCCGGTCTGTGGGGCGCGGCGCCCTCCCGGTGCCAGCTGTGCCATCGATGTCGCTGCAGCACGCGACCCTGGCTCGCACGACCACTGCTTGCCCTTCCCCCACCCCTTCCCCGGCCTTTTCCCCAAGGGAGGCGTCGAACATGAGAGCCTTAATGGATTATTGCAACTATACTTTTAAGGGTTTCTTCCATAGGTCATCCAACCCGACGGAGAAGAAGTTCATTTACGTGGGCACGCCTTGAATCTCTCAAGAGAATTGGTGTCATGTAAACATGCACAACACTAAAGACGTCTCGTTCAATCAGAGTTATTATTCAATATAACTAATTATACTGTTTTACTTTCTCGTTTCCCGCCACACAGTATAGAGAAAGTATTGTAATACTGCGGAAAAGCCGCGATTTTCGTTGGAAAAACTCTTAATGCTGGGACGTGGCATTGAAAAGTGAATAAATCTTGTTCATATACATAGTAAATTACTTCATCTAAAAAGTTGTGTAGTTAGAATCCATGTTTTGTTGGTCTGAAAAATTTATTGACAGCAAAATGTCTGTTCGTCTGTGAACAACCCTAGCGTCTGAAGCGTTCAGCTGATTTTCTCCAAAATTAATATTTCCCAATCGATTTGGCTGTCGCGGCCCCTTGAATTGTAATCAAATATTTTAATTTTGGGGGTATACTTTAAGTGTCGAAATGCGAAACGAATCACTTAAGCGTCTTTCATGCTACACTATGACAAAGTTTAATTAAAAAATTGGAACAATTTCGAGGAGAAATTTTGAAAATGTTTTTGAAGCGTCACGTAAAGTACCCACAAAAATCAAAATATCTCTTTGAAATATCAAAAGACTCGGTTTACTTCAAATTGAGCGGGAATTATCAAATTTAGAAAAAATGACTGAACGATTTGGGTGCTAGCATTGACCACAAACGGATTGACAAACGATATGTTGTCAATTGGTTTTTTGGTATCAAGGACGCACAAACATGAATTTTGCTACACGATGTTATAGAAAAAGGTGTTTATGTCTTTACTCTTAACACAGGACCCTTAAAAACTTAGACATTAAAAGTTTTTTAAAATATTATTTTCTGTATCAAGTGAATATTTTTTTCCAACGACGTTTTGAGAGTTCGTGCACTCTCATATTCAGGTTTACATTTAATTAAATAATTTCAAGAAGCAATAGAAGGGATCCCTGTTTGGTATTTTATATCTCTTTTATCTCCCACTACAGGACGCTTATGTTAAAATACACACCTGGTCTCACAGATCTTTGTGCCTCTAAATGATGTAATTTTACTTTGTCCAATTATTATGCACAAATATGCTGTGTAAATAATAAAATAGTTATTTACCAATACCATGCATTTTAAAATGCGTATTTACATTTTATTACAATAATAATGAATGTAAATGTGTCAAACTTTTAATTTTTCACTTTGAGTTGGTGTTCTATATTCTCAACCAGTTTTTCAGGTTGTAAGAGAATTTTTCGCTTTCAGATACGTTTGTGAAAATCGATTCTAATTTGATTGAAACATTGATTCTAATTCTATATTTTCTATATCTCTCTAAGAATTCGGCACACTTTTCTCACCGTTACCGATCCAAAACCCCCACGGACATACTATTCTACCCTTCTTTCTTTGTACTCTACCCACAAAAGAAATTTTCAAAACGAGAAGCAATAATGTGTTGGTGTGTAAAACTCTATGCACTGTATTTAGAGTTCTAAAACGAAACCACAAAATGACGTAGTTTTGCCGCAGTTCTCTAATAATTAAGTATTTGAAAGCGACTTACTCCAATCAAACAGAAAAACGAATATAAATATTTCTCAAAATTGACTCTAAATGTTTAGATTTTACTATGTTATTGGATTGCGTAAATCACTCATCTGGGTTGAAATATCTTAATTACCGAAAATTACGAAAGTTCAAAATTGTTTCGGCGACTTTCTACAACTACAATATTGAAGATAGATTTTTACACTCTCATATATACGTAATATACGAGATAATATACATAGCATAGACAAAGTTATGTAATGCTGCGCAAAAAAGGCGGATTTTCAGCAGAAAAATGGATTGCCGAGCTCTGATAACAAAAAAGGGATATATCCAGGTGCTAAATTAAGGGGAAAATCCTCTAACACGTGGTGTAGCCGGAATCCCTGTTTTGTGGGTCCTTAATTCGAAAAAAGTATTGACGGCAAAAAGGCCGTCCGTCTGACTATCTGGTGTATGTAAACAACACAAGCGACTAAACTAGGCGTACGATTTTTTACAACCTGAATAAACCCCTATTCATTTTGGGGAGTACTTTCCATGAAGCCCCACATTTTCAAACTTTTCTCAAAAATGGCTCCAAATTGTTCTTTAAATTTCTTATAAGAATAGAGTGAAATACATAAGGTGGCATAGGTCTGATTTTCACTTGAATTTTCGAAAATTTGAAAAGGTTAAAATGTTTCTTGAGAAGTATAACTTGTTTCACGACCTTATTTTAAGATCTGTCTGTGGAGAACAGATTCCATTAAGGAATAATCTTTATCTACAATATGTAGTTGTAGGAAGGCAAAAATGTAATATCTATAGACAAGAAGTCGCTGATGAACTCAACTTAAAATAAAACATAAACGTGTTTTTTTAAAGTCCTTTATACTATTCTAGAACAAAAATTTAATTAAAAAAATTTGAGCAATTTTGAGATAATTTTAAAAATGTTGAGACTTGATGTAAAGTACTTCAAAAATTAAAATATTCGGTTCAAACTCATAACGCCTTGAGTTCGTTTAGATTGACAGCGGAATATCAATTTTTGAGAATATCGTCTTAACGATGTAGATGCTAGCGTTGACTAAACTCAGACAGTCGGTAGGACAAACAGACGTTTTGTCGTCAATCAATTTTTCGGTATCAAGGACCCACATAAGGTTTGTATGTTCACAACATATTAGAGAAAGTAACTTACTATATATAGAAACAAATTTATCTACTTTCCGTTACCACGGTTTTGTAATATGAGTTTTTCTGTCGAAGAATCGCCGATTACCAGTGCACGATTACAATACTTTCCCTTCTTTCGTTGTAAGGCGAGAAATTAAACAGAACCCGGTGCCTGTGAAATGCAATTGGGGGTTGCGTTTGTTCTACGTTCGCCTTTAGAAGCTACCTGGGTGACTGTCGCAAACCAAAAACAGTTGCCGGTGAGGGGCGGGGGTGGTGGTGGTGGTGGTGATAGTGGTAGAGATGGTGGTGGTGATTGGTGGTGGTCTGGGGGGGGGCAGCAGAGGGCGCGGGCGGTGTCCAACCAGCTCTCTCCATTATCGCAGTTCCCATTCAATTACCACTCGCTCTCGCAGGTAATCAAAGGGGCGTCGTGTCTCGACCCACCGAATAAACACTTTCAGACGAAATTGGATTCTTCGTTCGGGGACTCGCAGCTGGAAATTCATAAGCGAAATAAAAAATGTACACAAAGTCGTCTTTCGGTTCTGTAAACATGAATGTCGTTGGGTAACTTCGGCAAATCCTTTCCGAATTGTGCAGTCGTCCTGAAACTTACGTCATCTCGGGATCTGAAGGCCTGCCGGTTTTAATGTGTGAGGCCTGGATGGAATTTTGATGTGTTTGCAAAGAGAGGAAATCCATCAAAAATAATAGCTCAACGAAAACCATGCTCTTGCTAAAATGTGATTTATTATCAGTGAATTTGAAGGATTAGGAAACATAATTGGTAGATCATAATAAAAGTAAATCTAAGTTATATTTTTATGTCAGATAATGAAATAAGTAATAGTTGTAATTTATTATTATTATTATTATTATTATTATTATTATTATTATTATTATTATTATTTTGTTGTTGTTGTTGTTATTGTTGTTGTGAATGCTATACGATTATGAATTTTCTGTATGCTGTAACCTTTTCACGTTAAAGAAATTACTCATTCAATTTCAGTCATGCATCGTTTATTACCTATAATTTTAGTAAAGTGTTAGAATTACCTTTGTTTTCTATGCTGGCTTGGAGATTGCATGTTCGCCATTTTATCAATGCTACTTCGTAGCTATATCTATTTCTTGCTACCTCCCTAATGTATGAGGATATTTTTTTGCATTACATTTAAAATATTTAAAAGTTCCTTCTTCTAGCATGCCTTTAATTTCTGCTAGTTCTTTTTCACAATACATGGCTACATATCAGTTGCTGAATTATTTTTTAGACAAATTGGTCTAGAAAGAATTATCAAGGGACGGTTCAGTTGTTACAACTCAGTCTAACTTTCCCTTTATCTACAGCATTATGTGAAAGGAATATGATTGCATTAAAGAGAGTAGACGTTTCTTAGAAATTCCATGGGAAGTACTAGAATAAGCAATTTCAGTATACTGGCAGTCGAGAAGTGTCTGCTAAATTAAATGTGCAGAAACGACAGCTTTGCAGACTAAATTATCGACGTTTTTGCTGAAAACGATGAATTGAGCTAATTTACAAAACAGTGTGTCGCGAGTTGAGGGGGAGAGGGAGGACCCCATCACCTCGTGCAGGAAGGAAAGAGAGTATCTTTTAAATAAGTTTATTGACTTACCCGCGTAGTGGACCCTTCGTCCTGGGAGTGAGTGGCGAGACGACGGCTGGCCCCGGCAGGTTGCAATACGTAAAAAGACGGGCTAGGTGTGAAACCTTCGCCATTTTATAGCCTTGGAACGCTGGCATCGGCAAGTGACAACTCGTCACTTGCCGACGGCAGCGTGTCGCGAGGGCCGGAATGCCATATCGCGACATAAGATATCATTTTCAGAAAACGCAACTGTAAGGCTCTACCTTCTCCAGTGGATGGACCTAATTAACATTCTGAATATTTAGAGGAGACGCGATGGAAAATACTGCGATACATCATAAGTAGGAAACAGGTTTTGGTCACTGTTAATGTTTGGTAAATGATAGTAGCACATCAACTCAACATCTTTATTTTCCCCTCCGTTACAATAGTAGACTGCATTTCCCTAAACGGCGAGTCGCCTACTTATAGCTCTCGTTCGTCTCCCGTCAAGACTCTTA
Organism: Gryllus bimaculatus; assembly: GCA_017312745.1. Classification (NCBI taxonomy): domain Eukaryota; kingdom Metazoa; phylum Arthropoda; class Insecta; order Orthoptera; family Gryllidae; genus Gryllus; species Gryllus bimaculatus. The sequence continues at coordinate 1,350,070 of BOPP01000184.1, forward strand.
CTCTCGTGCCTCGCCAGGCACGACGCCATTCCCGTGTCTCCCGGCACGGCTCCCGTTCCGATTCTCACTGTCCAGTTGACTCCGGGGATGACTAACTAATGCGCTAACGGACTGCCTTTTTTGGTTCGAACTCAATTGTGCAGTTTTGTGAACGCAAGAAAAGTGCAATGCATGTTCACGCCATAGCGGTGCGACGATTCCTACCCTTACGGACGTCTACGGCCAATCCTGAATATAAAGAAAAACAGAAGGTCAAAAATGATTTTGGATAACTAGCGCGCGCATTACGTGTGAAGAAATGCTAAGTTTACGTTTCAAGGTCCATTTCGCTGTTTCAGATTACTCCAGGAAGTGCTTAGTATACTTGACCCGTTGATAGGGTTGGAATGAGGAGATATCAGAAATGCGTTTTCCAAGTCAGCTGCTTTTTTGAAAAAATATAAACAATATTTTTGGTGTGATCAATCAGCAGTTGCATTGATAAATCGCGATGTAACTCCTTTAAAGGAACGCAGAGGATGCCCCTGGGGCACTGATTTATCTCTTATTTATTTCATTATTTTTTATTTACTTTTTTGTTTGTCACCCCTGTAACTTCTATTCATATTCTTTTAACATATTTATATTAATTTTTCCAGTAAGTATGTCTAGCCTGAAGATAGGGAAAAATAAGTTCCCCGAAACATTGCACTGAAAAACAATAAACTTTTTATGATGTGATTGCTCTGAAGATCTGATAAAACTTTTTATGATCTAAAAACTGTCTGTCGTTAAAACTTTGTGGTCAAATTCAATTAACAATATATATCTTAAATGAGTACGAATACTGACTGATTAGTATGTACTATATACTGACGAATGGCGAATGCTGACTGATTAGCATGTTCCGTATAAATTACGCTTCCTTTAACAATTCATTAAAGACGGGTGCTTCGACTCATTATTTCCTAATATTTATGAATTTATTATTTATCAATTTTAATCAACAACGATCTCATCCTTAATCTAAATAACATTTAACAAATCGTATTCCTCGCTCACTATTCGAATATTAAATTCATATGGCATTATTATTATGTTTGGTATGTTTCCAAAATAGAAATGAACAATATCATTCCCCTAATAAACTTGACATCGGATCCTTCCTAATTAATCACTAATGAATTCCCATTTAATGTAGAGACTAGAGCATACCTATCAGCGATTTGTACAGCTCATCGACTGCCGACATGAAAGGGATGTTCTCTCATCTGGCCATGACTAGGCCGCCTGTGTACGTAGTTTTTCCATCTGCAAGGGGATTTGCCTTTCCATCTACGCGAATTATGGTATTCGAAATTGATGTATTTATATTCCCCGCGACTGTTGTTTATTTACATTCATTACCATAGCAACCCGTCTATGTAGCCCACATTTGAATTTTGCATTTTAAAATAAATTGTAATGAATATCATTTTAACTGTTTGTATTAACAGTGGAGGGTCCGTTGGATTAGAGCAATATATACTTTTTTAAACAGATATTTTAAATTTTCAGGAAATTTAAGAATAATCTAGGGTGCCACGTCATGGACGTTGCTGTACATTTGCGGGAGAGAATATATTATTTGGTTCATAATGTTGTTAATAGTTGCTTGTGGTATTTTGCAAATGGGATATAATTGGAGTTTAGAGAGCTTGAATGCCAGGGTTCATGGGAGAAGTAGGTGGTTTGTAAGGGGAGGTTTCCAGAAATTGCGCATATGTTATTCCATTTCGAAAGCCACGTCCATTGTATTATTCATATTTGGATCGTTCGAAAAGGAAGGGATTGTAGGGAGTGTTTTGAAAGAGTAGTAATAATGTGTGTTGCCGTTGAAAAACTAGTTGAAGGTAAATGGATTTCTTTTCGAATGTTCGAGATATTTAATCTAAAGAAGCAGGTATTTTTTTATGGAGGGCGGGATGAGGGGTGTCTTGTATGACTCACATATGTCGGAATATAAAATAATTTTAGTAGAAACTGTCACACGTGTTTGCTCTGTGTTTGGCTTTCAGATTTCTGGGCGCGGAATTAACACATTTCGGTGGTGGTACATTTTTAGGTAATGAACACTGCGACCAATCATTTGGTTCTGTGCATCTTACGTAGTATAGTTGGCGCAGACAATTTATTTTAGTGTGCTCGAAATACTGGTAATTCAGGCATGGCATTGTTTTGGGTCGAAACGTATATCTTCTACTTTGGTGACACTAAGAATAGTTGAAGTGACATTATTTCTCTATGATGTGTTTGAGTCTTCGAATAGAACTCTCAGAAGAAAAGTTGGGGATCGAGGATTGTATATCCTTTTTACTTCATTTTTTGTTTGGGTAATCCTGAGAATTCAATTCTCCTGGTATTGCTGTTTCAGAAATATTTGGTGGAATGGTTCTAATAACGACTGACAACAACTTCTTTCTAGACAACGGGTACGATATTTCAAAGAATTTTTAAAAGTGTGATATTAAAGTGCAAAATTCGACATTGTATGCCTTTTAGATTTTGGTGCTGTTCATACCGGTTTCTATCGAGTAATCTAATGCTATATTTTCACTAAGAGTTTTTACGAAATTATGGCACTTTATACTTCTTGATATAGATATATTGGTGCAATTTCATTTTTCCGTTACATTTGAAGAGGGTCACTGTTGTTATTAATCTCTTCTGTTAGTAAATCAAATATATTTTTAAATGGAACGTCTAAAATATAATTTGGAGCAACAATATACTTTGTAGAATTGTCAGTGACAAGGTCAGTGTTTTTAGGAAATTTGTGAGAGGTATGTACTGGGAACGAAGAAGTGGGCGTCGTGCTCGCTAATATACACTATGTGATCAAAAGTATTCGGACAGGTCCAAAATGGTGTTATGGTGTGGTCGTGTTTTCATGGAGGGAGCTTGCACACCTTGTGGATTTGTGCGACACTATCACGGCATAGACTTACGTTGATGTTTTAAACACCTTCTTGCTTCCCCCTGTAAAAGAGCAATTCGGGAATGGCGATTGCATCTTTCAACACGATCGAACCTGTTCATACTGTATGTGATGTGTCGGAGTGGTTACACGACAATAACATCCCTGTAATGGACTGGCCTGCACAGAGCCCTGACTTGAATTCTATCGACCACCTTTGGGATGTTTTGTAACGCCGACTCACCGACCTACATCGATACCTCTCCTCAGTGCAGCACTCCGTGAAGCATGGGCCTGTCATTCCCCAAGAAACCTTCCAGCACCTCATTGAAAATATGCTTGCAAGAATGGGAGCTGTCATCAAGGCTAGGGGTCGGCCAACATCCTATTGAATTCCAGCATTACCGATGGAGGGCGCCACAAACTGGTACGTCATTTTCAGCCACGTGTCCGGATACTTTTTATCACAAATTTTATATGCGCGACCTCTACCTTGCTGTAGGGGTATAATGTCATGAAGTTTATGTTTACGGTTGCTTGTTGCAACTGTGATATCTGTGTAATTGTTTATTTTGTTGATGTAGAATTTTAAACTTTGTTATCATGCCTTGATCTTCTTGATACATGAATATATTGGGGACATCGACACGTTAAGTATATTCAAAATGTTAATGGAGTAATTGTGCGAAGCCACATCAGGTACATGAGAGTCGAAGAACTGACGCGGTAGTTTTCGCTTAAGTCTATTGTGGGAAGGATTATTTTTTTCGATTTTGTTATGTGTGGCTGAGGGAATCAGGGGGATGTTGGGATAGGAGTGAGTGGATAGGAGAGAGAAATGACGGAGATTGGGGGACAACTGCTTTTGAATGTACACTATTATTAAGTTGTGGGAACAATAAAACATTGTAATACACTGGTTTACGTTCACTAACACTGCCATGAAAACAAACGAACTGTTAGTTTAGGGGCTATTAGGCCTTTAGGGAGGAGGGGGGCAAGGCGTATTTCACCTAATATATGTGGGGGAAAAGGGGGTCTCAGCAAATATCACGTATTTTTTTTCGACAAAAATTGTGCTAAATCGCGAGAAAGCTGAAAGTTAAGTAAAACACGTTTCTATACTAAAATATGGCTAAATCTTGCACCATACTTTTTATCGCTGTTATGTGAATGCTACAATAGTAGCATAGTGCACTGAGAAAAAGGATCTAACAAAAATTACCAAACTTTTTATCATTAATGAAAAAATCTCTTTAGCTGTATATTTACAGAAATTTTAAAGAAAAATTACTGAGCATTTGGTAAAAAGAACAGAACTTTCGATTTACCTTAAGTTTGTTAGTATGTTTTTTCAAAATTTCTGAAAAAATACATTTAATGAGATTTATTTTAAAGTTGCTAAAAAGTTTGATAACATTTGTTAAACTTTTTCTCTCAGAGTAAAACTCGATTGTTTAGCCACATCGGCCAAATGCGCGACTCGACGAACGAATTTTGAAAAATCTCACGTGAGATTACAAGGAGGGAGGGGGTCTAGCCAAATCTCACGATATCTCACCAATGGGGAGGTGGAGTTGAAAAATCTAGATAGTCTCACGTAATTTATAGACGGACCCTTATTATTTATTTATTTATTTATTTAATAGGTAATTATTACAAACAAATTAGATTACTTGATCCTATGTGGCTAGCGAAGGCCTTTAAGCCATTTACAATACTACAATCTTTCGGCGTTTCTAATCTTTCGAATTCTGGTATTCACCCCAAATGGTCTTCCATGGCATCAAAGCGCGAAAAGAGACCACACGGTACGGCTCAGGAAAAAACCCCTGAAGGGGGAAAAACCTGCCGTCAGAAGCAGAGTACATTCTATCTACCGACTTTCTTTAGCTATTTTATTTTCTGGCGCGGGCGTCCGCGTCTCCTTCCAGTGCTTGGCCTCCAGCACCTGAAATCAAACGGGGCGCCACAGAAGATCGTCGCACCAACGCCTCTGCCTTACATTTTCGATCCCCCTTCCTTCACGCCTAATGTGCTTATTACTATGCGATTTTATTTTAATTTATTGTATTGACCAGTTATTACGAATTTGGACTACGACTTATGACTTATTTTCCGTTACTCGACTTGTTCGTAACTTAAACATAAATTACGTACTTATTGTTTTAGTTTTTGACTTATTTATTTCTCTCCAGTCTAGGCTCGCTCAAGCTACCAGTGCTGTTTCCCACTCCTACTTTCAGTTTCTAATGGTCCGGACCTTGCCTAAAATGTTCGTACTTCTTTCATAAATTTAGATCTTTTGTCACTAAAATGTTTTGGGCGAGCGTTTTACGTTTTTCCTGTTTAGGAAGTAGTAATTTCCCATTCCCATCCATTTTTTTCTCCATGTTTCGGTTGCACAGCAAACCCTTATTGAATACCAGTGTCACGTCCCCCCTAGCGCTAGGCGCTGCCACTTTGTTAGAGCAGAGCGACTATTCGTGAGGAGGACAGATCTTTACTGCTAGGAAGCCAAACGCGGAATGGTCGCAATATTATTTTACTCTTTTAACGGTATAACTTCCTTTTCAGTATAATATACATCACATAACAATAGTATAAAACAGGAAACAAAATTTGTATTGACCTCTCTCTCATGATAGATATTTTCAGCATGACTTTTGCTCTAAATGTTTTTTGCATGGTGTCAAGGAGTATCCAAACTTAACCAAGAATATCCAAACCGATGGATAGGACGAGGCGGTGTGATGAATTGGCCTCCGGAACTCACATTTTAAGATTTTTGCTTTGCGGGTTAGTAAGAAAACATTGAACGCGAGAGTCCCCACGACTCTCGAGGGAAGAAAAGATGAATTGTGGGCGCTAGTGGGGCTACAAGTCGCAAAACTCTGCAATCAGTTCGGCCGTCTCTGCAGTCACCACATCACTTTACTATTGAGTGTTTTTTTGGTTATTTAAGGTCGCATCAACATTTAGGTCAGTAGCGACCACCACATTAGCGACCTTGATAGGGGCTGAAAAGACGAACACAAATACAACCGTGCCCGAGGTGGGATTCCTACTCGTGATCCTTCGGCCCGAGATCGCTACGGCACTACTGCCTTAACGATCTCGGTCATCCGGATCGTCTATTGAGCCTTCGTGAAAATAGATTCAGCACAAAGTTATTTTCCTTCAAAGGGATTTTCAGATTGGATTTTCTGATCGGTGATTTTACGTGGTTTCTCCGATCAATACCAGGCGAATGCCTGGGCAGTAAACTAACAAACGGGCCACGGACCGTGCGCTATCTCGGTGTCCGGAATCACTAATCAATCAATCAGTCCATCAAATTACTTGTCAGAAGTATATTTTCTACTCAATTTTTCATTTCAACCGCAAATGACGTTTCCCTCTTCTATTTAATGCGGGTGCAACGATACTGTCGTCTGGTTGCACTCAATGCAAAAGTCGGAATAAAGATAAGTGTGCAATACTTGCATTGCAGGATAGAAAGAGTACGTAAAAATATAGCGACCATGTAGTCCAAGTGTCTTGTTCTACAAATTTAGGAGAAAAAATATAGTGAGTGCGAGGAAGGTTAAGTTAAACTTATTTGAATCGAATGTATATGAAACGATTTCTTTACATAAAAAAATCAGCATATCATGTCTTGTGTAATAGCGACAAAGTGAATAAAAACAATTGTAGTTGATGTAGAGTTTGTACTATATTTTACCTTTTTCTATTCGTCACATTTCAACTTTTGTTTGTATCAGAATATAATATTAATTTGATTTACGATACAAATTTAACAAAAATTATGTAATGTTTTGTTTCGAAAATACTTTTTTTGTTTTTAATGACGATTTTTAGTGATATTTGAGAAACATGTGCGCATTCTATTATTATTATTACACCAATGATTTCACAAAAATGACAATATTCAGTATATATAGTTGTTATCCTAAACGTGACGTGATTTATTTTCGTAACTGCTAAATATATCGTGACATTACCGTGGTTATTACGAGTCATAAACTCACAGGAGTTCATGGCGAATCATTTTTACCTTCTTCGGACACGAATGCGCTATAAAAAGTTCGACATCAAAACATTTAGGGATTTCATTTCACTAATACTTACATCATGTGAATGGTGTTTAACTTCTTGTTCTCTAGACTTCATAAGAAAAACAATATTTTTGGAAGCGTGCGTTTTCTCATTTTCCTTTCAGTTTTGTAATTAAAAGCGATATTTTTCACACTCTCAATCCAAACATGTAATATTTAACGAGAACTTTATTTAACTTAAATTATACTTCTCCCCCCATGTTATACATGTTTTACTGTGTATTTGTCAAAAATCTATCAACAAAAATAAGAAGATCCTGACTCTCGCACTGACATTCATTGAAAACACCTAGCTTCTTGAAGAATGAAAAAATGGATTAAAAATATGAAATAAGGTAAATATAAATTAAACGTAAATTTAAATAAACGAATGCGAAATAAAACATTTTTTCAATAAAAACTTATGCATTTAATCTTTTGTTGTGGAATACAAAATGCATGAAACAAGAAAAAGAATAGCTTACTTAGAAAGAACTTCATACACCACTTCACTTAACATCTGTGATTAATTACGTTTGTTTATATTTTATCTTCGAATTAATGCCTTTTCCCATTTTTTTTTAGTTTTACATCGACGAAGTTTTCCAGCGAAACCTAAGAAGATTGAAACTTGAATGCGAGTGATATTTGTAAAGGCTATATTCGCCGTAAGTTTAAGAAACTCTCGGAATGCGGAATGTGGTGGAATGGAAATATGAAAACGAGTTGAATTAACATTTTGAAAGGGTAGCAACGTGAACGTGGCGTTTCTAGAGGCGAATTCAGGCTGATTCGCTCTCCATTAATGCAGAAAGAATTGAGGTTGCGTAAAAAGACCAACTAGAATGTTACTTTTTATTACATTTCATTTACAGATGCATCGAAGAAGAATAACGTTGATTAATTTATGTCGTGCAATCAGTGATTTTCACGAATGAAACTAGAACATGTCTTTAAAAATGAGATTGGAGAGTCTGTTAGATTTAAAAGTAACTGTATTTGATAATCTCTTTCGTTAACTTCAATGATATTGAAATCTAATTCAGTGTCTGTGTTTGTGATAGCTCTCGGCTGTCAGAGCCCCGTATCAAGAGCAGCCGTTTCAACCGTCATACTGTGGTCTTCAGGGCTGGTCGGAACGTCGGTATCACTGCCCTCGACGAGACCCTGCGGCTTATTTTCTATGCAAAGAAATCGCTTCATATTTTTTGAAATTCAAATATGTTGAACTTCAAAGTATTCTGTGTACCTAATATATTTTTGTCCAAAATGTTTCTAAAAGAAGTTTTAACTACATGAATTTTTTTATACATGCCCTTTCTGGCTAGTAATGCAAGAGTTGTAGACTTTTATCTTGAAACACAGGATTTTGTCATTGAGTGAAACCAGTCGTGCATTTTGCTGTCGTGCAATTTCTTCTGCAAAAGATAGATAACAAAAGAGGGAATAAAACGACATTTTCGATTTAAATGCAAAATGGAGTAGAATATATGTTTCTGAAAAGTAATTTGATTGATTGATGATTCCGATCGCGTCAACTGTTAAGAGCATTAGTCCCGTAAGCGTTGTGCGTGTATTTATCGCTGGAAGTTGCGGTGAACTTCTGCAGCTGGATGGCAACTTCCGGCGCCGACCGACGTCAGCTTGTGGAGCCTTTTCCCCATCCAGGTATCTCCCACCAGCGTGGCACCGCCCCAGCCGAGACAAACTCCAAGCTCCCGACTGGTCACCCGGCATGTGGGGTAGTGTAGTGTAGTTATAAGTGTAAGAGTGTAGAAGTAAGGGGGAGGAATAGAACAAGGACGGGGAAGGAAAGATCGCGTTGAGTTCCAGGTCCGTTTGTTAGTTTACTGCTTCGACACTTGCCTGGTGGTGATCGGAGAAACCGCGGAAAAATATCGATCGGAGCAGGCGTCGCCTAGAATTCTCTTCTGGAAAGCGACTGAATTGGAACTAGCTGATAAGCTAGTGTCGAAAATCCTGCCACCATCGGGTCTCGAACCTAGGATCTCCCGATTAGAGGCACCACAGTGACATCAATTGATGCCCTGAGATACCTATCCGGGTTTGTGTGTACTATCTAAAATACTCCCCGTTACGTGGGCATGTATTTCCCCCTCCCCATCTCTATTCGATATAAAAAGAATCAAACTGTATCATGTTTTATCCCCGCCCTGCCCTGCCCCTCCCTCCACCATCACACAACTCAACTACACCTTGCCCATTCTCCCCCTGCTATGCCCTGGCCAGCCCTGCCGCACATGGCCCCACCCTTTCCTACCCTGCCCACCCAAGTTTGCTAAGATCACCGTTGCTACAACCATTGTTGCCAAGGACAGTTGCAAATATTCCCTGTTCCATACAGCAGACAGGCTACCAGTAATAGTTTTGCCCTTGTATTGTTATGAGTAGCCGAGTAGACATAAGAGCCAAATGACGCTATTTGAATGAATCAACTAGTGGTGATGTAACTGTACATATTTCTTTGCAATATTGTCAATGGTTATGTGATATTATATGTGACAACTTCTGCCTTAAACTTCAGCTACGTTTTGAAAAATTTGTAAACAAACGAAGGGCGAAAAATATTTTTTTTTAAATTCATACGTTTAAACTAAAACAGCTTTTGCCATTAAATATAGTGTACACGTTCAGCATAAATGTTCCAAAAATAACTCATATGCATTTTAGCCGTAAATAAAATTATTAGTTTATAATAACGTGAAACAGTGGAGGCCATCATTACCACCTTCTGTTGCAGTGCGAGGTTGTCAAGGCAACAATGGCCGCTGAATTCATAACACATACGTATTTGCAAACAACCGTTCTTGATACCACTAGCAACAAAATGCGAATGGATAGAAAAATATATCAATTAAATATAATATTGTTACGTTCATCAAAACTACTCGTTTTTACTCGAATTACTCCGCCCGGACAAAAAGACAAGGACGGGCAGTGACAGACAAAGACGCAGTCGTAGGCTTCCGCGGTCAGAGTCATGTGAACGTTCTCGCGTCGACGAGTGATGTCCCAGCCCTGAAGACCATGATAAGACGACCTCCGCTTTCGCTTAAATTAACATTAAAACTGCGACTGCACTTCCGATTGTGTACTCAACACATTACAGAAATATATCGATCTTTCCTCAATCCAACAAGTACACTTTTACCCTTAACGTCATAACTTAGAGTATAAAGAATGTTTTTGCTAATAATTTCTTTCTATTATTTGGGCCGCAATATTAGTTAATAGTTGCTCAATGGTTTGTTGCAGACGGGATACAATTGAAGTTGAGAGAGCTTGAATATCAGGGGCAATGGGAAGAGTTGGTTGTTAGCGAGAGAACGTTTTCAGAGACCTTCTTATGTTATTCCATTTCGAAAGCCAGGTACATTGTATTATTCATTTCTGAAGGGTAAAAAAAGAACAGGGATTGTGGGGAGTGTGTTGGAAGAGAAGAAATGCTCACGAGTCTCGAAGGCAAGAAAAGCAGGATTGTGAGAACTAGTGGTAATAAAAGGCGCAATACATTGCTATCAGCCTCTACAGTCAAGACAGCAGATGGGTATTGCAATTGAATGTTTGTAAAATAGAATTCGTTCATAGTTATTTTTCTTGAGAAGATTTTTTTCCTTGAGTGAAACCAGTCGTACATATTTCATCTGCAATTGATAGATAACAAAAGAGGGAAAAAACTACATTTGCGATTTAAATGTCAAATTGAGTAGAATATATGTTCCTGAAGATTAATTTGATTGATTGATTGCATATTGCGATTTATTTTGTAAGAGACCGGCTTAGGTGGTTCCGGACATCGTTATTGTTGATGTAACTGCAGTGTCTCTGACCGGGAAGTCATAAGGTTCGAGTCCTCGCGGTGGCAGGATTTCCCACACCAGCTACATAGCTCGGTCGTGTTCAGCCGCTGTCTGCGGGAGAATTCTAGCAGCCGCCTGTTCAATACAAGTGCAAAATTATTACTGGTAGCCTGCCTGCTGTATGCAACAGGGAATATGTCCAACTGCCCTTGGCAACAATGGTTGTAGCAACGGTGATCTTAGCAAACTTGGGTGGGCAGGGTAGGAAAGGGTGGGGCCATGTGCGGCAGGGCTGGCCAGGGCACAGCAGGGGGAGAATGGGCAAGGTGTAGTCGAGTTGTGTGATGGTGGAGTGGGGGTCAGGGCAGGGTGGGGATAAAACATTGATAAAGTTTAATTATTTTTATATCGAAGAGAGATGGGGGAGGGGGAAATAAATACCCATGTAACGGGGAGTATTTCAGATAGTACACACAAACCCGGAGAGGCACCTCAGGGCATCAATTGATATCACTAGTGACTCTAATCGGGAGGTCCTAAGTTCGAGACCCGATGGTGGCAGGATTTTCGGCACTAGCTTCTCAGCTAGTTCGAATTCAGTCGCTATCCAGAAGAGAATTCTAGAGGACGCCTGCTCCGATCGATAGTTTTCTGTGGTTTCGACGATCAATACCAGGCCAATGCCGGAGCAGAACTCTAACAAACGGGTTACAGTCTATGCGCGATCTTTCCTTTCTCTTCCTTGTCCTATCCTTACCCCTTACACTTGCTACAACATCACGTACTTCCTAGCATTATTTATATCTTTTGAAGTTTTCAAAAATTAAGCAACGCAAATAAGACCAGTCCCATCTTTTAAGGGTACTTTACTCTATCGGGGGAAAATTGTAAGAAACAATTTGAAGCAGTTCTTTTAGAAAAAATATAATTGCATTATCTTCAAGCAGAAATTATGTAGAAACCACTCGTTTTCAAAAAAATTGTAATAGAGCATTTAAATATAATATTTTTATAACATATTTAATTTAAGAAAAATATCTTTTGTTAATAATTTACTTTTGCGATGTTTAGTTTTTGTAATTTTTGAAAATTCAGAGATTTTGATTAAAAAAGATGTCATAATTTAAGAGCTCATTATACTATCATAGGAAAATTTATTTAAGTAATTTTCAATAAAATTTTACTTAAAAATTCGTTTAAATCGATTGGGGTGTATCAATTTTAAAGAAATCGTACGGTATATGCACAAGCGTTGCGCACAAGTGTTCAAGTAGACGGACGAGCCGACGGACGAGCCGACGGATTGGCAGACAGACGGACGGTCGGACAGGCAGACGGACATACATATAGAAAGACATACGGTCAGAAAGATAGATGAGCGGATACAAAGAAGAGTGGAAAGATAGACGGGGAGATGGACGAGGAGGCAGATGGACAGGCATACAGACGGACAGGCAGGTAGACGGACACGCAGGAAGGTGGACGGACGAGCAGACAGAACAGAGAGATATTTTGCTGTCAATTTATTTTTCGGTACCAAGAAGCCATAAAACGTGAATTCTGATTGTGAAAGAAAGTAATTTGCTATATAAACAAGATTTCTCCACTTTTTCGTTATCAGGGCCCGACCAAAGGAAATTATAAAAATTGTCCGATTTCCGCTCGGGCATTACAGTACTTTCACTTTACGGAAGTATGTACGAAGACGAGGAAGTAAAAATAAATAATACACCGATGGTATCAGTAGACGATCTATTGTAAAGATTACATGTTTAAAATTAGATATAATTCGCACTATTTAATATTGAATATGAACAAAATTACCGGGAAAGAATAAGATACTAAAAATACGATTCTGATAGTTTGGATACTTGCATAATGTATTTTTTTAGATTTGTGCCTTGGATTTCATCAATATATCAAGTCAAACCCCAACTTAACGTGAGTATCCCCTTACTTCTCTGGGCTGGTTAATCGATCTTGTTCAGAAGGGAAAGGGCAGAAGAGCAGGGGACGCACGTGCTTGGAAGGAAAACGTGACGATGCCCGTGACTAGAATCCTCAAATTTTAACTAATACTACTGCACACAATCTTAACTATCCGGATTTCTACTCCTGGCGGGTGGGGAACTTGAATACGTTTGCCAGAATGTACGGAATGTCAGATTAAATACGTATTTTGAGGGGAATGAGTGATTAAAAGTGAGCAGTAGTTTTGGGTGGGATGGACATTTTTTCGCATGCCTGTAGTCCTGAAAATCGTAGCGGAAAGTATGGTCAGGAACTTACAATGAATCAACTGAAACTAGAGGTGCTACAGAATGTCGCTTTCTTATATTAGTTGGTTTCCTAATCTCTTGCATGTGGGCAAGCTTTTCTGTTTTGTCCCACCCTCATCACCGAAATGAGATTGATTATAGTGATTTCATGAACCAAAACCACATAAGAAAGTGTAAAGTTTTAGTACCCTTTCTATCTTCTTCTGCCAACTGAAGTGATATTACTCGTTTTTATTTCCGTTGTTTCAAGATTAACGAACGGTTTCATATATACTTTTCGGATTTGTTGCCTGCAGACATGTGTGAAGAAGAAGAAGAAAGGAGAAGAAAAGTTTGTTGAGAAATTATTTTGGAATCGACATTTCAAAAATTACTAGAAACATTCTGCTACGGTATCAAAATCTCTGTGGACAATCTAGAACATTTTATATTCCTGCTTACATTGCACTGTAATCCACAGTGCCCTGATATTGTTACAGCTTACACATATTGCTTATAGACTACATAGTTTGAAAGTTTACGCCTCAAAGTTGAAAGAAATAAAATGTGACGTTCTAATAACAAATAAAAAATGTAAAAAAGCTGTGCCCATTTGATAACAATATTTAAGAAAAAGATAAAACTCTCATTGTGAAATTCTATTACTTATTACTAATGTCTCTATATTTAAATTGCAAGAGGTATTAATAATTCGGTGTGTGCTGTACTACCGAGAAGACGACTGTAATGTCATAGTTAAGTAGATGGAATCGTGAATTTCCCTTAATTAAATTCCCCAGCAAATACCTTAACTTCACGCAGGTATTCCAACCCACTATTCTCGCGCCATTCAGTGTTTATGCCATCTGCGATTGTAATACCGGCTACATTGCCACAATTTCACATAACTAAATATAATTGTGTAGATTAATTACATTTTTAATTGATTTTCGGACTTACGAAATGTACCGTTTTACACACTGTCACACTTTACCACATCAGCATCTCGCAGATTAAACAAATGCTCAAAAATTTCCTTTGGAGATTGATACCTCCAAATATGTATAAAAATATCTTTTATTCGGATTTAATTAGGGGAAACTTTCACGATTACATGTACTTATTAATTTTAAAACTTCCCCCAAAAAACAACAAATGTCAGTTCTGTCAAATACGTAATAGCGTATTTGCGAGTCGCCAAAGATTTCAAAATCCAGTGATTCTACGATCGAAACACGGATGGCGGATTTCGGATCAAAGTGAATGTTCGTCGAAGCATCCCGCTGACATGATGACATTTGTTGAGTTTGGATGTTCTTATTGATTCATCCAATTAGTGTTGATTTCTGTCTTTGTTTCGTCAAATTATTACTTTCTCACATTTACATCGTATAAAGAGGAATTATTGTAATCGCGAGATAGAAAACGGCGAATTTTCGCCACCAAAACCCTTTTTGTCAGGATCTGATACGAAAAAGTGGATCCTTTTTGTTCCTACATATATTAAATTACTTCCTCTAACACGTTGTGTACAAATATTAGGAAACTGATTTGTGGGTCCTTGACACCAACAATAGATTGACGGCAAATCTTGGGTATGGCCATCTGTCTGTAAGTTTAGTCTGTGGTAATTGCTAGCTCCAAAACCTTTGAGCTGATTTTCTCCAAAACTTCTATTACCCGATCGGCATGAACGAGCTTGAGGGTTTGGGAGTTTAAAACTGACATTTTCATTTTAACGGTTATTTACGTGAAGCATCAACATTTTCAAATTTTTCTCAAGAAGGGAAACAAATGTTTAGTTTAAACTTTGTCCTCGGATAGCGTAAAGGTTGATTAAGAAAAAAGCGTAGTTTTTTTCTTTGAAATCTCTAATTTTTGGAAAATTGCCAAAGTTCATATTTTTAGCGTTTTCCAATACCCCCTAAAGAGAATTTTAGCTACCTATAAAAATGAGTGTTTTGCATAATTTTACGTGAAATACGCAGTTTTTAAAATTTACTCGATTATTTTCTCAAAAAATCTCCAAATCATTTCTTTAAATTTGTTCACGTATCAGGAAAAGAACGTTTCAGGTATCAGGTATAGAAGGTGGTGCTGATTTCATTTTCGGCGCACTCTGTGCATTTTCGAAAAATTTTTATCATTTAAACATTACAAAATTCAAGACAGAGATTGTCATCCATGAAAGTTGTTCTAAAAATTAACACTTTGAAAAATGGTCATGTACAATTCTCGGGAAAAACAAACAGTTCTCACGTAAATTCTGATTAACATTAATTAAAGATCAAGACAATTTACAAAAGGAACGTTTTCTCAAAAAACGCTCCTAATTTTTATTTTAATTATTTTCCACGATTAAAACTAGGGAATTAAACTAATGATGGGGTCTCAATTACATATCTCTCTTCATTTTTGAAAATTGCATGTTGGAAAAATTGGGTGTTGGAACAATTAGATTTTTAAGCGTCGTCCAGAGTTGGCTCGTTAGAGCTACTGCTTAACGTGAGGCGCTCGGCGAATGAACTCGTAAAATCAGTGGTTGAGCCTCAGAGCGAAAAAAAATGTTCTAGTTGAAAGCCCATTTGCACGTCCTTGGACGAGTAGTAGTGTTCTATTATAGCGCAATTACTAATATTGTGAGAAAGTATGAAATGTTGTAGGCACTAATATCTAGTGGATGCCGGAATACTATCTTAAACCCCTGATCTTCGCCTGTGTACGAGACTTCCTTCCCCATCCTGATTTCATCCCCATTGGTTGCCCGGGCGATCGTTCAATCATTTACCCCTAAACGTTCCATTACCCATGATCTCTAAAGACTCCGCCTGAGAGAACGCCTGTGTCAAACCACACCGCAAATTTCGTCACGTATCATTCTCCACTTTTTTCTGCTCCACAAATCGTCCGCGATCCTTTCTTTGCAAACCTCATTTCTTTCCCATTTTTTAGATCAAATGGTGAGCAAATCCCTTACCGGAAAAACGTTTCGTCTCCGTCTCATTTCATTCCCGTTCTTAAGGTCGGACGATGAACTATTTCCTTAGAGAAAAAAATAAACATGAAAATAATCATCCCTGACAAAAAAAAGCAACACAAAACGAAACAAATTTCATCTCCATGATTTTGAAAGACTGACAGTGCGAACGTTATACACCCCCCCACCCAAGATATTGTGCGTCATCTTCCCAGGATTCCGCCTCGTGTCTTCCTCCAGTTCCCTACAGTCCCATTTACCCACTACGGTTTTGATTGATTGATTAATGGTTCCGGGCGCGTCAACGGCTAAGGTCATTAGTCCCGTAAGTGTAGTGCATGTTTATATCGTGGGGAGGTGGCGGTGATTTGCTCCCGCTGGCTGGCGAGAGCCGGCGCTGACCTACGTCGGCATGCGGGTATTTCTCCCTGCCAAAGATCTCCCACCCGCGTCGCAGCCGGGAAAAGCTCTAAGCTCCCGACTGGCCTCCCGGCACGTGTGATAGTGAAGTAAGAAATGAGGAAATAAAAGAGGAGGAAGGAAATATTGCGCACGGTTAGTGGCACGTTTGTTAGGGTACTGCCCTGACATTCACCCGGTGTTGATTGGAGAAACCACGGAAAACTACCGATCAGAGCAGCCGGCCTCTATACAAGTCTCCTCCAGACAGCCGGTGAATTCGACCTAGCTGACAAGCCAGTGTCGAAAATCCTTCCCCCGTCAGGAGTGGAACCCTAGGACCTCGCGGTCAGAGGCGCTGCTCTGACATCAGCCCCGAGCCACCTTCGCCGGTGCCTCCCCCGACGTCGCGTCCGAGTCGATCTTATTTTCTCCAGGGGGAAACGCGGGCGGGAGAGCGTTCGACTCGCGAGGAGTCGGCGGAGACCCGATCGATGTTTCGCCCGCCTAGCGCCGCCGCTGCCGCCGCCGCCGCCGCGCGCGCCAGTCCGCTTCGACCCTGCCGCGCGGACGGGCCGGTCGGTCGCATCGTCGTCGTCACCGCCGCCGCAGCCGCTGCCGCAGTCACCGCGCTGCCCTGGAAGCGAACTCTGGCCTGGCCCACCCCGCCACGCCCCGCGCCACTCAGCTCGTCCCTCCACGCCGTCGGCCGGTAAGAGGGTGTTATCTTTTTTTTCCTGTTTACGCGCGGCGCTTTGGAGGGTTGCTGGTTGGGATGGGGCGGTGTCGTTGACCTGTTGTGAAAAGCGTTGAGTTGGAAAGGATTAACGAGCTTTGGAAAATGTTTAGATATTTTCTCAGAATGTGATCTTCAATTAAATCTCGGTTCGCTTAGTATCTTAAATGTCCTGCTTCGCAGAGCAAATGGATTAATATTTATGAAAGTGTCATTTAATCTTTAGTTTTTAATTATGTGTAGCCAACCCATTATTATTTCTATAATTAATAATTCTACTAACAATCATATTAATAAATGTGTTGAACTAATATTAATTAGTAATTTCTTGCTATGAAATAAATTGGAATACTCGTATTTGTAAATTCACGTGTAATTTCATATTTCATTAGCCTGGAGAACATAAAGAGTTTTTAGTAAAATGTCCGTAAATGTAATGTAAACTAGTAATGTAAATTAAGTATTTCTATCTGCTGCGAAGTTTTTTAGTAAAATTACAATATTTGTATTTTCAGATTTGTAACTATTTTGCCTTGCCCACATTAGTTTTTGAATGTATGAGACATGTTGAATAATAAGGTTTCAAATTAGCAATCGTTTATCGCATTCAAACTTTCTCTTATACCTTTCATAGTAGTATTATATAAAAGTATGTTTGGCGCTCAAGTGCAAATGCATGTCATTTGCTCATGAATAAAATCTATTTACTCTGGAGTGACAAACCTTATTTTTTCTTGCCTTCTCTTTAATAATTTATTTGTACAGAATTTAAATTACCCTCAAAATGTTCTCTTTATTAAATTTCTTTTTTCTTAATATTTCATCGTAAGCAGCGGTGTCAAGTTGATGTAGGATTATTGCTGAAATTTTCATCGTCGAACTTCTTGTATTCGTATATTTCAATCTAATCTGTCATTATATCTACATAACCTTCGAATGTTAATAATATTACCTTTTTATTTTTAAATTACTTGCATTTATGACTATAAGGTTTATATTATTTATATGTATTATTTAACAATTAAAATACAGTTATTTATTAATAAATACATTTATTTTAATTGTTAAATAATACATAATAATGTCATATAACATATTTATATATTAAATATTGACTTAACTTTGAATTACATGAAAAATAAAAGTTATAAATTACTAGTAATAATTTTTGTTCCTAATATAATACGCATTATCTAATATATTTCTAATTAGATGTTCTCCAAATGTTAATTTTGTTTGATATACGTGTTCTTTGCAGTACGTGGTAATTTAAAAAAATTTAAGTCTATAACCATTTTTTTGTATTTCTTAAGGAACGCTCTTATTTGAAACGAAATTCGCGAAGTGGCAGCATGTAAACTGATTGGCAATACCATAAAGCGTTAATAAGTTGGACGTCAAAATCCTGTCCGTCGATAATCCGGAAAAGATTCGGTGTGCAAAAAATCGCATGAAGTGAGTACACAACATATTCACATATTTGTTTAAAATCTATATAAGATTGAATAATTTTAATCAACATTGATAGTAAAAATAATAAATTTTGTAACCATTGTAGTGACTTAAAAATGTTTTAATTTTTCATTTTGAAGACCCGGTCTTTTTGTTCGTTAAAAAAGTAAACGAATAATTTGATAATACGGAAGAAGACAGATCGAAACGAATCCGGATTCGAAATTCTCCTATACAAATTTGATTAAATATATTTTAATTTTAGATTGTGGGGAAAATGTAATGTATTCCTAGAAGATTTACAACAGTCAATATTGTTATAGTTGGTACCCATTTTTAGAGAGAGAACGACTAAATATAATTTTAGTAATTATTAATAACAATCATTGTTGAGTATATCTTATATCGTGACGTGAGCTGTAGTCATAATTTACCTTGTTTCTAACTGCAAAGCATGTTCATATTCTGGGACGTTGCATTTGTAGTTACATACCAGACTTTGTCAAAGTTCGACTACCAGCTTTTCGTGACTGCTTCCCTTAGTTGTATAGATGTCTCCAAAACCATTTACGCATACTTCTGCAGTGCATATTTTGTCGAGCACTGTATATAAAAGAATCCAAGTTCGGGAATAGTGGAACACCAATGATGTAAATAACTTTTTCGTTAGTAAATTCATGGACAATTTTGTAATTTTGCTTATTACAATTCCTTGTATGTTAGAAAAGAAATAGACCAAAACGTTTCCTATTAACTGTTCAAACGTATTAAGGCTATATTAATGTGTGTAGGATTCGTGACTTTTAGGACCACCCTGCTTATTGATTAATTGTGGGATGTACAACATACGTAAATCAATGGTAATTTTAAAGGAAAATAATAATTTATAATATTATTAATTACTATATCGTAAATTATGAATTAATTAATCTCATAAATTATAAATTTATTATTACTTTTTATATGCATTTCATTAGAAGAAGGAAGAGAAAGGAAAGATCGTATGCGGTCCGCGGCCCGTTTGTTAGGGTAGTGTTCTGGCATTCGCCTGGTATTGATCGGAGAACCTATGGAAAACTATCGATTAGAGCAGCCGGCCGCTATAATTCGCTTTCAGACAACGACTGCACTCGACATTGCTATTTAGCCAGTGCCGCAAATCCTGCTATCGTCGAACACTATGACATCCCTGTTAGAGGCACTGTAGTGAAATCAGTCCTTCTAAATCTGGATTCAACTTGTTCCCTTTGATTTCCTCACATGTCCCTCGCTTATCCTTCACCTGAGACCGAATTTTTTCTCATAAACTGCTCAAAACTATCGTCTTTCCTTAGCGAATGATATTCTTATACAATGGATTAGAAACCTTTGTAAACATGATAATTTGTAACTACATTGTAAAGTCTGTCATTTTAAGTCATTTACTTGCTCAACAATGTATACAAACGTATAATAAATACGAAAATAAATGCACAGAATTGTTAAATCATTTTCAAAGTAAATTTAAAGTCGAGGAGATTTCAAGGCGGGAAAATGGTAAAAATGGATTTGAATTTTTTAACTACAGCCCATCAGTTCAAAAAATCTTTCAAAATTTCACAGCAATTTGTGTTTTAAGAGGAACTTCTGAGATTTTCTCGAGTATGTTTCAGGGTTCTAAGGCACAGTAAAAATATTTTTTTGCTGTTTTGTTTCAAAAATATTATTTTGTGTTTGAATTTGGCACTGAAAAATATAAAAACATGTTTTCTGATAGTATAAACTTTTTTTTTGTTTTTAATATTTTTTAATCAGATAAAATAGAGTTTAGTTGACAAAAAAACTCGTTTTTGGCTGAAGAGGGGAGTGGGTGGTGGGACGGGCGCTAAGAAATCTTTCAAAAATATTATTGTTGTCATGTCGTTTGGTTTAGGGGAACATTTTACCCTCTTATCTGAGGGTACCTTTTTTCTCTTTGAAACTTGCGGAAGAATTATGATCAGAGCAAATAAAATACAGAAATCAATCGAGGAAACAAGAAAAAATAATGTGTGCAGGAAGATGGACAGATGGAAGTCGGACGTTCTACAGAATGAAAAAAGAAAATGACAGCTGAAATGTCAAATTAAAACAAACAAGTTCTAAATACAGAAAATTAATCTGAGATTCATGCACATGAAAAATAATAAAGTCGGTAATATGCACTTCAGGTGAATATAATTTAAATTTTGATGGAATAGTAAAACCAATAATGTTATTTATAAGCATATTCATTAGTTTTTCTCGCTGCTGTTGTTAGGAGGTTTTGCACACTATAGGGGCTCTTTGAGCCACCCTTCTCCACCTCGTCTAAATCGACATCTAGTGTTCCGGAATTCCAAAACATCCTTGAATGCTTCGTTTAGAATGTCTATTAACAGTGTAAAATTATAATTATGTATTAACGAAATAAAATTCGCCATATAAAAATATACTATAAATAATAAATTGAAGCTGACTGCTCCATTTTGGAGAGAATGTGAACATTTGAGTTAATTCCATAGGTCGAGCAGATGCTGCAATGAATAAATGCCCCATTGGAAGTTCCGCTGTTAACACTTTCGGGTTCCCAGGTCAGGTGTACAAACAATATGTACTGTATACTTTTTTATATCATGGCAATCCGAATATTTTTGAAACATCTCTCGCAAAAACCGGCACGTATTCGAGTCACGAAGTGTCGCTAATACAAATAGACTGCGGAGGTCATAATGTTTAACTCGGTAATATGCCACACAATTTGTGAACTGCGGTCATACTTGATATTGGTCAACACAGTTCGCGCTCCGAGTTGAATCAGGAATGTCGTTATTTACCCAGCAATTACCTTCATTCTCATAGTTGTGAGTCTTGTTTATACTTGAACAAAGAAAGAATGACATTTGCGCTGATTATTAGCAGGATGCAAAATTTGTTCCGTAAGCACATTCTTCAGGACTTCTGGAACAATTCGTAGTTAAACTGTTGTGAACAAACTGTAGCAAAGCGTTTGTCTGCCAAGTGACATAAATGTTTGTTCTTATTAGTTAATAGACTACCCTGATGCATACGTAATTTAGAATGCGCGCGATAGAATTGTCTCTTGAATTCAAAGATGTTTCCTGAAAATGGCTGATTTCGTGGGCAGATTTGAAATTAAATCACGGTATACCGTGTTTACAACTGCGACAGCTGTCAAATGATAATCACTTCGACATGTCGGGAACAGGCTCGAGCTGATGTAAAAAGAAAAACCTTTCAATCGTGTGTAACAGTAAATGCGCGCACGGCTGTAATGTACGCACGGAATGACTGCAATACTTTGCGCTCATACGCGTTATCATATTCGAATTATCAAAGCGTTGAATTTGAATTCAAATTGTTGTAGCGGCGGTTATTAAATTCTAAATGAAATTTTCTGTCGTACGCACGTAATAAATAAATAAATAAATAAACACGAAACACATATGGATTTTTCTTCGAGGAGCTTTTGATATCAATATTTTATTTGACTATATGTAGTATTATTGAACCACGAAAAAATTATCGTTAAATTTGATTAAATTGAAAGGTGTTTACTTATCTCTTGAGTCAAATACACCTGTTTTTTATAGGATTTTTTGCGAGTACCTAATTACAATTTTTCAGAAATCTCAGGAAGTAATTTGTTGATTGTTCCGATCACACGATCTTAATACTAAATTTTCTATAAAATTTATAGTTACGTATGTTGATACGAAATGTTATATCAAACTTTTTAACCACTACAACCCAATGAGAATGAAACGTTTTAATCTAATAAAGATATAGAAAGGAAATACAATTCTTTTAAATTGATATTTTTATATAGTAATGCATGATTGTCAACAAGTAAAAGAGATGTTTCATTGAAATTTGATATTAATACGACAATCAAATTAACAAAAATCAAACTTACAAAGGAAGTGTTGTATTGTTACAGCAAAAATGGCGATATTTCGACAGAAAACTCGATTTGTGAGCCCATAGTACCGAAAAACTGGTGAACTCGTGCAACTACACGTAGTAAATAATTTCTTATAAAACGTTGTATATCCAGAATGAACGGTTTGGGAATACTTGATACTAAGAACATTGGTTAAGACAAAATGCCTGTCCGTCAACGCTAAGAATTTTGGGTGAGGGGAACTAAGACCAAGGCAATAACGATATTCAGAAAATCGTTCCTTTTATGCAATATCGCAATACTGATTACTTTTATTGCCTCGGGCACATTTATTAAATTAACATTTGTGAAATAAATAAAAATTTACAAACAGCAAGTATAGATTGTAGTAAACATCCGTTTATATACTTACTTTTAAGATTATATTGACAGTTTTTAAATTTGGAATATTTGGTAATGTAGTACTAACAATAAATTCCAAAGGTGCACTCTAGGCGGGAACCCCTGCCCCCTCCAGAAGCCAATGGTACAAATAAAGCTTTAAATAATTTTCTATAATAACGAATGTCATTCAATATAACAACTGTTAACTTTATACATATTAACTATAAGATAACCAAAAAATACATTTTGTATTCAGCGTAAATGAAACATTCCTTATAAGACAACATCAAGTGTACTGGACACTATCACATGTGGTAAAATGCAATGTATGTAATGTTTGACTTTGTGATATAGGATGTACGTTTTTATTAGTGTGAACTGGTTACCGTGTCCCAAGCATGCTCGATAACATTTCATTAAATGTAGAGGCAGCTATACGGGGTGACTTCCAAAGTCTCCAGGCCACTGCGTATCGGTTGTGCACCCTGACGTTCTCTACTCCGGGTTTCTTGCCGAGGCACCGAAACCCAATGAGGAGAATTCGATTTGTCATTGCGTCTCAGCCCTCTGACGTCCCGGATTTCGAATTCCGCTTTCAGATCACTTCGTGGGGCATCCGCCATTTGCTTTTCCGTGCCAACTACGTTTCGAAGGGTTCTTTTCTCTGTTTCCTTCATGTGCTACTGCAGCCCAGTTCTCAACTATTTCCTGAAGATCGACTTTTGTGAGTTATCAATACCTTCGGTTCGTGCTTCCGGGTGCGTTAACTGCAATTGTTATTAGCCCCGTAAGTGTAGTGCATATATTATACCGGGGGTGGCAGCGATCTTCCCCCATTAATTGAGAAGAACCGGTGCCGAACTACTTGTCAGATTGCGGTGTTTTCCCGACTCCAGGAATCTCCCACCACTTGGTCTTCGCACCAGCCGGGAAACAGCTGTAACCTTCCGTCTGGTCTCCTGTCATGAATGGTAGTGTATGCCTGTAAGACTTAAGTATAAGCGTGTTTAAGTAAGAGGTGAGGATTAGGCAAAGAATAGGAATGAAAGATCGCGCGAAGTACGAAGCCCGTTTGTTAGGGTACTACTCCGGCATTCGTCTGGTGTTGATCGTGTTGATCAAGACTCGTGCTGAATGCCGCCGTCGGGACACGAACCCCGAGACCTCCCGGTCAGAGACACTGCAGTGTCACACCTACCAGTGTGATTTATTGAAAAAAAAAACAACTTTCGCATTTAAGTTCTAGTTTTATTTTTTGCTGTCAGTCACAAACTGCCAAATACGGCTAATGATTTAAAAAGATTATATAATGTATTATTAATTAAGAAAGCAGATTCTTAAAGGAAAACTGTTTAAGTCTTGAATTGGTTCATGCAGTTTAGTTTCCTTGAGCCGACATAATTATTCGTATGTAGCACATCCACCATCACTATCGTACGCGGCTGCAGAGGAACAATAGCCAAGCTAGAATAAATAAAAAAAACATCCCACATCTGAGTGCTAGTGCCTGTGTAGTCGTTGCCTTCACTTCATACCAAACATTTTAATTTCTTCGTCGATAAAATGTACACGGTCTGTTTAAGTATTGTATTCACCACTTAACGAAAAATTTGTTGTGGAAAGTTGAAATATTTTCAAATAAATCTTCATTGTACATTGATGTCGCCAATCCAGACATACTTCAATATTATTAAGCAATAATCCGACTGAAAGCTCAGATACGTCTATGGGACCAAGAATGGTTTTGTTATCTGTCACGAAGAGAATAGGTTTTTATTATCGTAATGGGTTTTTCTTATTAGATTTACGACTATCGTCAGAATGTTTGTTATTGATGACTAGGGAGCGGATTCCTATGTTTTTACATATTTTTTTCCGTTGTTTCAGAGCATAGCTAAGTGAAATTCCTTGACATTTAGTTAGTATTGGATGTTATGTAGAGTAACATGTTAGTGCATATTCGTTTTTTCCTATTGGTGCATATTTGTATAACTACAAGTGCCCATTTTGCATATTTCTTTACAATACAGACTTCTCTCTAAAACGTTTCATATTTTCATAGTAACTATTATTTATTTGTGAGTGTTCATTGATTAGAATGAGCTTGTCACAGATTGTGTTTTTTCCCTTTTCTATAGATGATAAAATACTCGTGAAAATGTAGGATATTTTTGATATATATATATTTTTAAACCAAGCAGAAGAACTACACAAAAACATACAGTATACTTCACTAAGGTGAATGTTTACTTCAGTTATTTTTCCCGCGAAGTAAGTTGGTGTACTGTTTGCTCAAAGATATATTTTTTTCAATCAAAGCATGCTTCTCGTGAATTTGACTAAGAAAGGGTTATACAAGGAATGATATATTGTTAATTTGTATTGCATATTAAAGGGCATGTTTCGGATTTTTTGGGTCATAAATGCATATTTTCAATAGCATATTTCAAGATTTTTTTAGGGCATAAAACTTCTCCCCCTATTGATGACTGAATAAGTTTCTTCTACATAGGGACCGGTTGAGACAGCTCAGTGTAACAGCTGTTGCCGCAGCAGAGTCTCCAATCGCGAAGTCCTGTAATTTAAGATCTAATGAAGGCGTATTTTCGACAGAAGCTCTTCAGCTGGGTCGAATTCAGTCGCTGCCTGAGGAGAATCCTAACGGCCGTCCGCCCTAATTAATAGCGAAGTTCCGTAGTTTCTCCGATCAATCCCAGACGAATACCGATGCAGTACCTTAACATCGACCCACAGACCGCCTGTGCTCTTCCTTTTCTCATCATTGACCCCTCCTCTCCCCTTACACACACACACACACACACACACACATACACACACACATACACACACATACACACACACATACACACACACACACATACACACACATACACACACACACTTATATGCAACTCATTGCCACACATATCGGGAAACCAGTGGAGAGCTTAGAGGTCATCCCGGCTGCGAAGTCGACATGAAGGTCAGCATTATATTCGTCGGAGGACAACCGCTGCCTCTTGACTCTAATATGCAGAAAATCACGGGAATAATGCCCAACGTAGTTATAACCCTAAATATTTATTCACTCTTATTAGCAATGCTAGGTTTCAATTCGATTCAACGATGCATTATTGTACGTGGCGAGACTTAGGTCATCAGGTCTGCATTTTTGTATGACCAGAAACGAACGTCGCGCTCGATTCACCATCTAGCGAAGAAAGAGGGCAACAAATCAAGCGAATTTTACTCATAGACTTGATGATCTTTTACATACAGTAAATCTACAACATGGGACATCCAGCTTTACTCCAAAGAAAGGCTCACGGAGGATATTTTTGCCTTCATCTGCCTCTGTGACTCACAGCGACATCACCTCATCCCCCATTACCCCCTCCTGGTTACCACTACCCACCCTGTCTTCCGGGCCCGAGTGGAGCGCCGTCGGCTAGGCTGTGGGGCGAGACAGTGGTCGGCACGATGCATCTTTCATGCGATTCGACTGTCCTGCGCGACGTCCAAAGCCCACGCCAAGCAGCCGTACAGTGGGCCTACAGCGATCAATAAGCGTTTCAAACAACTTTCAATTGATTGATTGAATAGTGATTCCGGGTGCGTCAACTGTTAAGCATGGCCATGTGTTTTCTTCGGGAAGTAGCAAACTATCTACTCTTCTGGACGGACCTACCGTCGGCTAACAGAGTTTCCTATAACCAGGTATATCCCACCAAGTGAGGATAAGCTCTAAGCTCCCGGACGCTCTCACGACGTATGTGGTAGTGTTGTGCATGTACGTGTGCGTGTGTGTATGTGTATGTATGTGTGTGTGTGTAAGTAATGGAAAGGGTAGATCAAGGAATGGGAAGGACAGAACGCCCGTGGTACGTGGCCTATTTGTTAAGGAACTGCTCTGGCATTCTCCTAGTGTTCGGAGAAACCACTGAAAACTACTGATGAAAGCAACCGGCCGCTAGGTTTCTTCCCCAGAGAGCGACAGAACTCTATTTGGCTAGTGTCGAAACTTCTGCCACCGTCGGGACTCGAACCCTGCGACCTCCCGGTCGGACGCACTGCCGTGACGTCAGTTGATGCCCTGAGCCATCTAATCCGGTACAATGACTCTCAAGAGAGATGCGAAGACTGCATTGTCACACTGTTTCAACAATGCGACTCTGCATTGTCGCACCTTTTACTTCGCAGGGTTCAAATCTTCGAAAATAACACAAGAAAATGTTATCGTGAGATTCGAAAGTAACAATAAAACGTGTCGAATTTAGAATTATGTCACCTTTATACGCAGCAGAAGGAATTGGAAACTAAACAGCGTTTGTGCGGGCATCAAATTTCGTGTAATTGGTGGTAACAGCTAGTTCGTGGGGATACCTAAGCAAAATGCTTTGTTCGTAATTGACAGTATGGGTATAAATGTATACCAAAGAGGTTATAATTTTCCCTTTCTCGGGGAACTCTAATAAAGAGGGCGCATGTCGGATATTCGTTGAATTATTCAAATATCCGAATGTTTCGAAATTTAAAAAAATCGGCGCCTTTCCACAACTAGAATATTGAAGATAGATGTTTTTCATCATAATGAATTGATTCTTTAAAATTAGATCTTAAAATTAAGTCGTGTAAGATTTTTCAAAATTTGTGTAGTTTTGCGTAATTTTGCATGAAATAAGACAACCTTATCCAAAATCACTGATTTTTTCCTTCTGATTTTTATAGAACTCTGCAATTAAAAGTTTCATTGTGTTCTTTCATCGTTTTGAGCATTACAAGTGGTCGCTGCGCCGCACTCAGTGCCACACATTTGCTATGATGCAATAGCGTTGTTGTTGACGCTCGTTTCCGGTATATCTCGTGTATTCTCTTTCGAGTTTATGTAACACGTGTGTATCACACGTTAGAAGCGTTCTCATCGCTTTCAATCGTGAACGATGCACGAAGTTAGAAGTACGGTCGGCTCCTGTATACGAATCCAGTTGACGTGATGCAATAAATAGTGACTTTACCAAATCGGTATATTGCAGGAAAACTTATGTTAACCGGAGCAAAGCTGTGATTTCGTTCACAAGGGTAGTGTTTTGCTGCATTGGGAAGGGGGGGGGGTTCCATAAATTATGCAACTCTAAAGAGGCGGAGGGAGAAAGAGGGTTTGAGGCAGTGTTACACTGCGTTACATAGGGGTAGAGGAGCGTTAGCTTACTATTTGACAATTTTGATTTTTTATTATTTTTATTTTTCAACATTTTTCTGAAATAATACCTTTTATTCAATCACACACTGAAATATTAAGATATTAACAAGTTAATTTAAATAATAAAACGAAATTGTTATATAATGGTTACAATAAATGGAAATCTTTTTTATATATGATACAATACATTGATTGAATCTGTTAGATTAAGAAGAAAAAAAAATCAAAATTGATCTTGGTGCATTATAAAATCCAATTAAATTGGTACAATGGTCCCCTGCATATGCATCATCACAACGATGAATGCATGGCTGGGCTGAAATTGTTTCGTCAATGCATCTTTCTTTCACTCAAACCATTCATTCATTCTTATTGTTAGGTTATTATCATCTAATTCTAATATTCATAAATTTTAGTATATAACACAGATAATATTAACACATTTTTTAACTTTCTCACTATGGAGTAGAGAACGAAAATGTAGATAAATTCAGTTGCTAAATTTAGAATTAAATTCTCTAGCGCGTAGAGTAGAAAAAATCGATAGTTTGTGGGTCCTTGATACCGAAAAATCGAATAACAAAACGTCCGTCCGTCAGTCCGAAGATCCGCCCAGCGATCTCTCGCACCATGTCAAATACCCGTGACGTCACAAAGTTATTTCGCAAAATTAAGTTTGATTATCTTCTAAATTTATAATGCAGTTTCACAAAAAACATGCGTACGCAACTCGTTTATAATGTTGCTTTATTGCATTCGTACGAATTAGAAAACTCGCTCCTGACGTCCCTCGCTTTTAAAACATATACTGGAGCAATAAAACGTAACATTATAAACTAATTGTATAAACTACTATTATATTACTACATTTAAAAAAAGTATCGTGAAAAATACTACGAAGCTTCTCCTACTGGGGGCAATTGCCTCCTCTGACTTCATGCCTATGCGTCCACTTGTCCTGGGCGCTGAGCCGCAGGACAGCCTCGTTGCCAGCATCTCATTCCGAGCGTGACCTGACCGGACGGGCGACGTCGCGTCGACGCCAATGAGGTCTGTCAGCGGAATGGCGCTGCCGGCGCTGCTCGCCGCAAGAGCCCGGATTGCGCCGGGCGAGCGCCCCGCCTCGCGACAGGCACGGCCGAAGGATTTCTAGCGCCCGCACGAGCACGAGCTACTTGCCGGCCTGGGGAGGAGCCCGGCGCTCCTACGGCCACCGGCGACTTCCCCTCACTCCGCACACATTTCCCCTTAAAATCCTGAAAGCGCAAGCTGGAGAGGCGCGAGGCGGGGAATAGTGGCTTCACATGAAAATATTTGACGTGGTTCTATCAAATAACAGAGAACTGTATTATGTTCATATTTTGCACTACTTACCACTATTTGATGTGATCTTTTTATTTACTTACCAAATCCTTTCTTATATAAGCAACTTTGCTAAGTGACAGCAAAATGTTTGAATAGTAAATTATTTTCTCGTTTTTGTTTTGTGTTATTAAATCATTCAGCTTTTCATTCTATTTAACATTAATGTAAAATAAATTAACATGTCTTTATAAGTTAACAATTCTCAATTACGAGCACACGGCGCTTTTAACGGACGAGAATATTTTTCTGTTAAACCTTCTTACTTGAACGTACAAAGTTCATGCTTTTATATCACTCTTAAGTAAACAGGATTACGAAATCAAGACAATTTTGATTCAAACTTACAATTTGATTTCAACTTTACAATTTCTCTCTCAATTGAGAACTTAAAATAGGACTGGTGTATTATTTAATTTTAATGGATATTGTTTTTGCCTTAAAGAGAAAATGGATATTAATATAGCTAATTGTGTGACGATAACTGACAAGTAACTTCTCTCAAAGACTATCAAAGAGCCAGGTATCCAGTAACGTACCACCACTGCGTAGCGTTTGTACAACCCTTTCTTTTAAATCTGGCGCCAATTTCCCTGGCAGCAGCGCTTGCGAACTCTAGTAAGCTTGTTAGCTTGCCTGCAACCTTGACGTGCCTGATCTTGCGCTTCCGTCAGATTAGAAAGCTCACTCTCACATTAGGACATTTTCCCAATAACATCACTAGATATTAACCCGTGTCTGAATTGTATATCTCGAAAATAAATATTGGCAGTGATAAATGTAAAGAAATAAAGTTCTGCTCTCAGACTTAGAATGCGAAGAACGCACTAAGATAAGCTCAAAGAATTTAAGGCAAGAATAGTATTAGCTAATGTCGCCTTTCAGAACATGAAATGTTACTTTAGAAGTGAGACGAAATATGTTTCATAAACATTTGAGATATGATAAATATCTTTATTTCTTTAGTAAACCCTTAGGGTGCAATAAAGAATCCCCCAAAATCGGCAAACCAATGTTTTACTTTACAATGTTTTTTTGTACTTACTCCGACCAAATCCTTTAAACAGCATTTCCTAATAAACCTTTATTTGTGGATAATCCTAACGTATGCTTGTGAAACGAGATCATTGAAAAAAGGATTAAAATCTAAATATGGAACTGCAGAAATGAATTCAAGGAGGCAGATTACGAGAAATAGTGGACATGTACTGAAATCTAACGATCAGGTGCAAAAAGAAATTCACATTAAAATGGAGAATAGTTTAATGTAATTCGAAAGAGAGGAAATAGAAAATCATTGAACATTTGATCATTGGACACATGACGCGCTATTCTACATCTTTGAAGAGACATAGCAAAATATTGAGATATTGAAAATGCATTTTCCTTAAATAAGACTAAATTAACTATAAAACGAAGAGAATGGTTGAGGACTGGCGACTAGAACACAGTGACAAGGCTATATATTTTGTAGATTATAAATCGGTCTGACATTTTTTTTAAATAGGTTACCAGCAGCGCACTGCTACCTCCGAATCAACTCAACAACACAAAAAATGCTTAAAAACAATTAGACTATCCAACGCAGCAAGTATATAAAATATTTAAGATAGTAAACGTAGTGATTAACATTAATTACTTCTACAAAAACAGCAAAACATGTATAAGTAATTACGTGTAATCCGTATTTGCGAAGATGATTTGCAATCTCTCTTCCACCATTAGAATGTAGAATGTAATTAAATAAAGAAACAGGTCTGATTGTAGGACATTGTAGGAATTTCGGCCCAAGCATATACAATTCCTCTATAAAAAGAATACATATCTTGTTAAAACGAATAGGTTCAATTTGAAAAATTAATTATATACATTACTATTGCAAACCTGTAGTTAATTTATGTAATATTTTTATAAGGTTTGAACCTTGCCACATTAATGTAAAAATGTTATTGAAGTCTTTTTCTGTCAAATTGTCTATCAATATTGAGTTTTCCAATCAGTTAATTATTTTTTTTGTTTATTTTTAACTATTATTTCTAGAATTATTGATGTCATTACTCCCTAGCAGTAGCCCTGTCTTCTACGGGAGTGAACTATTGTAAACTCATGCATATGAATGTAAGATGAAAAGAAATAACTCAGTAAATTATTATCATTATCATTATTAATACTATTTACTTTATTATAGATTTTATTGTTATTTCCACTTTATTGAGAAATAATGTTTGCCGCAAAGTTTGAATTTACCGCGGCAGAAACCTACGCCATTCGCACGTACAACTTATACCTCCAAAACGAGAAATGTGAAAGGTTTTGCTTATTATTTTTTATGTAACTAGAAGTAGGTAGTTTACGTAACAAGATTTCGCATGAGCCGAGAAAGGGATTACCTCGCGCCCGTGTTGCATATACACTATTTTTTAACACGCCGTGAGCGAAACGCTATGCGTTAAGTAAAGAAATATAAATTAAACGTTAAATAAGCAGAAATACCTTAGTTATACAAAAGTTAATGGATAAAAGTTAGTGTCATAACATTATTGTTTGTAAATAATAAACAAAGACATTGTCAAGACGAAAGACAATAGCGAATCGTTACAGATGTTTCGCACAGGGAAAAGAAGCACGAGAAACTGCGTTTTGCGCGCGGCGTGTTAAAAATATTGTTTATTTACGATTTAATGATGTCCTCCGCATAACGGATATACACATTATGATGTCATGTTGATTGACGTTTCTACTTATATGTGTTAATTCTTGGCTCATTTTCAAAAGCGAGAAACTACGTAGCGAAGTAATTTATGACAACCGAACTGTTGCTACAGGAGCTCATGAGAAGAGAGGTTGTAATGCTCACTGCCCGCCGTATTGCGGTTGATGCAGAAGCTTTTAATCGGCTCTGGCTTGCGACATTAGAAACAGTAACAGCTGCGGTGATACATTTTTGATCGCATTGATCTTATTATTGATTTCTTTGAATGAAATTATGTGTTTATAGTTACGGAGAATGCTAGCACAGTGATCCATTGGAAATCACTCTGAGGAAAAAACGTATTCTAGCTTCCCCCAAAAGGGAATCAATTCTCCGTACAAGGGTTACTTCTTTGCTTTTGCAACGCCTTTTCCTCAATCACCTGCTGTGTGCTTTTACAACGATAAATACATATATTTTTCCTCACCACATTTTCGCTTTCTCCCTTATTCCTTGTCGTCCCTCCTCTTCCACTATCCACTCCACGCCTTTTCCTCAATCACCGCCTGTTTTTCTCTTTCACGTCCTTTCCCCTTCAATCTCTCAGGCCTCTCTTACCACTTCTTTCTCTGCATTGTTCTCCATCTCTCTATTGTATATCATAAGGGGATATCTAATTATTTTCTATGAGCTCTGTATGTGGTTAAACTCCTTGATCAATGTTAGTGATGTGACGCAGGAAGGATTGTCCCCACAACGCCATCAGTGTAACTTTTTGCTGAGTAATACAGTGGAAAACTCGATTCGCTGATTTAGGCAAATGGCGCACAAATGTGATATTTCCAGTATGGTGCGCCAGAATGAACTGATAACGTTCGCACTCACACTAAGATAAGAGTTCAGTTAAAAGATACTTTCACACTAGCGAACGCGCGTACACCCACTCGACACTCCCATTCCCACTCCTCCACACTCTAGCTTTATATGTATACACACTCACTCTGTACACAGACACTCTTCTATTCACTACATACTCACTACGATTCACTCTACACATACACCCCCACCACATATTCACTCCCATTCACTCTACTGATGCCCCCCCCACCCACTACACACACACATTCCCACTCCCACCACACATCTCCCCCTTCACCTCCTGACTCTAGCACTCTCTCTCACCCTCTCTCACCCTCTCTTCCTCTCACTCTCTCTCTCGCCCTCTCTTCCTCTCACTCTCTCTCTCGCCCTCTCTCTCTATCTCTCTCTCTCTCTCTCTCTCTCTCTCTCTCTCTCTCTCTCTCTCTCTCTCTCACACACACACACACTCACACACTCACACACTCACACTTGTTCAAATGGACACGCGCGTGTGCTTTAAAGTTGTTAAACTATAGTGTACGTATACTCTGTTGTACGGAAATTATGTAATGTGAAGACTTTTAAAGCCGTTAAAAGCATTGTTGGTTATGTACATGCATGATCTTGGAGAGGGCGCCTCGTTATATACCCTGGGGCGGACTGTTCTTGGACTTCTGTTGCGCACACAGACCTTCAAAATACGGACAACCACGAACGCGTACATAGAAGACGATCACCGTATGCAACAGCTCAGACGCAATACTTTTGCCTTTGCAACATCGTCGTCAGAGAGGTCCTAGGGTTTGAGTCCCGACGGTGGATAATTTTTGACACTAGCTACACAGCTAGGTGGAATTAAATCAGTCTTGAGGAGAATTTTTGCAGTCTGCTGCTCAGACAAGTCGTTTTCTATGCTTTCTGTGATCAATACACGGCGAATGCTGCGCGGGACACGGATCGCGTGTCATAGTTTCTTCCTCTTCCTTGTTCTACACCTTATTTTCACACTCGCTGATACGTACTTCAGTACCATACCTGTCTACAGTGGCGAAAATACTCGTAAGGTCGATCGGACGTGACGCCGGAGGAGGGACCAGCAAAGGTGGCTCAGGGCATTAACTGATGTCAGAGCAGCGCCTCTGACCGCGAGGTCCTAGGGCTCCACTCCTGACGGGGGCAGGATTTGCAGTAGCTTGAAATTTTGACACTAGCTTATCAGCTAGGTCAAACTCAGCTACTGTCTAGAGGAGTATTCTAGCGACCGGCTGCTCTGATCGGTAGTTTTCCGTGGTTTCCCCGATCAATACCAGGAGAATGCCGGAGTAGTACTTAAACAAACGGGCCACAGACCGCGCGCGATCTTACATTCCTTTTCCTTGTCCTATCCTCATCCCCTTACACACCCTTACCCTAAAATGCACTATAGTACCACATATGTCATCAGCTTAGAACTTGTCTCGGCTGGAGCAGTGCAGCGTTGGGGGAGACTCCTGGGGGACCTCGTAACGTGCCGAGTAGATCGGCGCCGGATCAGAGGGAGGAGGTTAACACACTTCTCGATAAATGACAAGCGACACTTACTATTGATCTAACGACCGCGGAAACTAGTGCTCATTCTCCTACCCGAAGAAAATCCGAATCCCGTGTGTTTCGGTCGTGACGGTTTTACCCGTAGCGTT
The DNA here is from genome assembly GCA_017312745.1 of Gryllus bimaculatus. NCBI lineage: Eukaryota > Metazoa > Arthropoda > Insecta > Orthoptera > Gryllidae > Gryllus > Gryllus bimaculatus. The sequence continues at coordinate 1,384,845 of BOPP01000184.1, forward strand.
GTAGACACTTCGCTCGTACGAGTAAAAGGCAAGGGGCAAAAATGACACGTACGCTTTCGCGGATGTGGTCCTTCACTCTTTGTACCGAGGCGCCTTTGTACCTACCTGTCGAAGGGCCTGTGGCGCGGCGCGGCGCGGCGCGGCGGGGCGCGGCGTCGATGTCGAAGGGCGAAGTGAAGGGGCGGACGAGTGGCCGCGTCGGCTAGTTCTCTGCTCCACCTGACAATAGAGCCCCACTTTGTGCCATCAAAGTCTGTTGTTGGGGATTGGAGTTTCTCAAACATCGACGTAAATAGAAAATGATGACCCAAGAGAAATGTATTAAACTGGTGAAACTAAATTTTAGGTATTTATATAGAATGGACCCGTAATGTTTTCGCAATCGCTATTGGATTCATATTTTTTACTTGAATTAAATATTTAACTGTAGTTGTTTTAGGTGGTTGAACAGAGAAAAAAGCCAAAACCAACAAAAAAAACTGTTCAAAACACTTTTAGAACGAACAGTGGGGTTTCCTCTCTTTAGTGACGTACTGTAACTTTTGATATAACCCGGATAGTTATTGTTTTGTAGTTAGTGATAATAGTAATCGGAAGGTCGGTATTACGAAACGTTAAAAACTGCTTCAAGAGGTAAAACGGCAAGATTGCGTAAATAAAATGGGAGTAGACTGTAACGACTGCAGCCGTAGTACAATAAGAATAAAGTGTACATAGTGTCGCACGCGGTTTACGAGTATTAAAATATAGAAATGTAATCAAGCGTACATTTAACATTTTTTACGAATTGTAAACTTGTCATGCTAAACTTATGCCGCAGATATTGAGAATCTAAATCACATCTCTGAATTTGCAATTTGCCGAGAGGGATGTCCTGGGTGTTGTAGGCTAGGGCAGTAATTTTTTGGAACTATTTTCTAGAAAAGGATTAGCGCTCTGGGTATTATCGAGGAAGTTTATTTTAATATGACAATTGTACATGAACAATTTTCTTTAAATTTAAGAGGAACCAGTATACACTTTATCGTAAGTAAGAGATTGTTTAATATGACACTTTCTGATCGTAAGTAACAACCGTTTTTGAAATAAAGATCGCGTATTAAAGTTCAACTTGTATTTAAATTAACACTCATAGAATTGTCTAAGTCAAACACCGTATAATGGTATTGGCAATCAAATGGTTTTCCTTACATACATTTCTGAAATTTAAAAGTTATGAATGAAATTGATAAAAACGTGTTTCCTTAGCTTCTGACGTTATGGGCCATTTTAGACCTTCTTGAGAGCTAAATTTTTAAATACAATTTTTAAATACATTTTATAATAAAAATTATAAAATGTACATTTTCCGTTCATACATTTTATTTCGAAATGGCCGTAATTAAAATAAATTACATCACTAACCTTCATGATGCCCAGACACCCAACGCTCCAGCCAATACCGACTACGGGACAGTACAATTGGACCGTCTGTGAACACGGGTGTTTGTACGAGATTTGCTATTGTTGAATTTTAAAATAATAGAAAAGCCTTACGAGAAGGGATTTTTAAAGTCTGTAAGTACTTTCAAGTTGACTGATCTCTGAATAGTAAACTGTTAATTCCTGAAAAGCCACGTATCTGAATTAGTTTTAAGTTAATTTACTATTCTTTTTTATTAAAGAGGTTAAAAAGGTCCTTAATAGAGAATATAATGATGGTATATCATCTTTTTATAACGTAAATATTTTTAACATTTTTAAATTTACTCTTCTAGGCGATCGGGGCAATTGTACATGCTCCTGGCGGCGGTACCGCTAACTATTTGTCTCGACGTAACTTACTTTTAATTTTACTCAAATTGGAATATAATAAAGTCAAAATTACATACGAAGATAAACTTAATCCATTTGAGAAAGATATCTTATTCACTTCTATATCGTCGCGCATGAAGTAATTTCATCGTCTTGTAGATGAAGTATCTCTTTGTCGTCCTGTATATTTAATTACTAGTTCATTACTATTGCATTTGACTCATAATTAGAGGTGGTAGGTTTTAACAATTGCTAAAAATGCGAAATGTTTTCAAACGCTGAAAAAATTTCTAAGGTTTTCAATCTGCGATACAATGTGAAACCACGTACAAAGTATGAAATGGTCGCGATATAAACGCTAAATTTAATTTTATAGTTTCTTTCGTGTTTGATCTCTAAATAGGAATGCAACATCGACAACACATCGATGTTTCACAACATTTAATAAGACAATGTCCAACAGTGTGGAATCTGGACGATTTTTCAGTTAATATACGAGTAGTTTAAATGCCACTAGCAGAAGAAATAGATTAAAGGAACCCAACATTGAAATTTACTATTAGTTCAATTTCAACTGATTGTGATTGGTATTGATAAAAGGTACATGTATAAATTGATTTCATTAAACAAAATACATGACATTTTAAAATAATGTGTTGTTTTAATAAGAATTTACAAATTGCAAGACAAACATTTACCTCCCATTTACCTCATTTCAATAGCATTATTCATTAGCATTCATTAGCACAGCCTGTAGTTCTGTATAAGACGGGAATCATTCTTTGGATTTTAAATTACTTCTTCAAATATTTGTTGAAGTTCACAAATGGTAAAATATTAAATTAGTTTTCCTTATTTCATGACTTTAATGAGAAATTCTGAAAAGTATGTATATATTCTTTTATGTCCCTTAAAAACAATTTTCTTAACAAATACTACAAAATACTAAATATTTATTTTCAATATGCATATGAAATGCTACAGCCTTTTCAAAATGCAATATTAAAAAAAATAAAGTGGTAAATTTTACTTCACTACTCGTGAGGTGTCAAATTCAACCGTCGAGTAGTTATTCAGTTGGGAGTTTTTGCATGTCTTAGCTGTCAGCAATCGACTACTATGTCCATCTTCTGCGCATGCGCAAATGCACTAAAGTGATGCGAAACTTGAACTGCGCACGCGCAGAAAATCGATAGTGCTCTCGAAGGTTCGAGGGTGCAAAAACTTCTTAATACTGTCACAAATGTTGTGGCGCGTTGGTTCCCGACCGCTGCCGTCTCGCATGCAGCAGCCTTGACCGGCGGCGCCGTGGCGCTGCTGCTGCTGCTGGACCTTGGCCTTGACGGGGTGCGTCGCGCTGCTGGCGCGGCCTCTGACGCAGTCGCCCGCGCCAAACCCCTCTCCCACCCTCCCCATCCCCACCTTTTCACCCTCTTGCGGGCCAGCGCCCCACTACTCCCGGGGACTGGCTGTCTACTGCGTTCTCGACCACGGACCTTTCAACTATTCACCCTCACCACTGCGCGCGTCTGTTCCTCGCCGCGCGGCCCGCCACGCCCCGCCCACCGTGGCGCGCGCCGCCCCAGCCGCGCACCGCGCCGCCACGCCGCCACCGCCCACCGCCGCCGCCACCGCGCCACCCCCCCCCCGCGCACCGCCGCCCACCGCCACCCCGCCCACCCCCCCACCACCACCCGCCACCACCCTTCCTCTCCCGCAGCCACACAAATGCCATTCGCCCTCGCCTCCGGCTCGCCCTACGCCACACCCCAGTTGCTTATGCGCTATCCCCAGCCCCAGCCTGTCTCAGCTTCTGGCCCCTGTCCTGACCGTGTTTTCCGTCGGATTCAATACCAGGCGAATACCGGAGCAGTACCCTAAACGCACCGCCTCGCGTCAATCTTTACTTCCACTTCGTTGTTGTATCTTCAACCCTTACTTAGACATACATGCACTACACTGTCACACATGCGGGAAGCACCGGACGGAACTTAGTATGCCCTGGCGGGATGGTGCTTCGCTAGGGGAGATACCTGGTTGAAGAAACCCCGTTAGTGGTGGGAAGGGTCATTTCCGGATCTTGCCATCCAGGGGGAAGATCACCGCCACCTCCCGAGGAAAAAACATGTACCACACTTACGGGACTAATGACATAAGCAGTTTCCGCTCCTGGAATCAATTATCAATCAATCAAGCTTCTGCCTTCACTACAACCCCTTTTGCCACTGTGCTTTCTCGCCTACGACAGCCCCCTTCGTCTTCGTCTCCGGCCTCGCCTGTGCCTCCACGCCTCTCCCAGCAGTGCCTCCACTCCCCTTGCTCCCACTCCACGTCACCGCTACCTCACACTACGCACTTCAGATCTACTACCCCCGCCTCCACTCCAGCCTTGTCCTATACCACTGCTTTCGCATTCACCTTTGTCTCTGACCCACTCCATCCCATTTCCCCTTGAGCTCTTCTTCCCTAACCGCTTGTCTTATTTGCTTGTCCTCCTCCTTCCTCGTTCACACCTCTTTCCTCTCAAGTCTGTTTACTTTAGCACGAAAATTATGAAATTAGCAAACATCAAATGAAGTTGTGCATGTAAAATTATGCACGACGTCTTTTCGTGAGCGAAACAGAAATGTATAATTAATGATCAGGTTTGCATATTCATATTAGCAATGACACATCTTTAAAAATACGCTCTTCCCCCTGAATCGTTATAATAAATGAGGAAATTTATCACAATAGAAAGTAATTATATACGCCAAATGTGTTCAGGCAACTGCTTTCATTCCCTATTCAATTTAAATCAGTAATCGGGTTAAATATTCAGAGCAACGATTCTACTTTTTACAACCTCACAAATGAAATTACTTTCTACTTAAGTCGTGAAGCGGCCAGACTTTGTTACATTTATTACGATTTATTGTGGATGTATTTAAAAATTTGTTAGAAAATGTTAAGGTTTAAGTAATTTTTTTTAAAATTCCACGAATTATTCTTCGATCGTGTCTTAGTTTTGACTTTGCTGACTCCTCTTCCTCCATCGCTGTTAAAGCTCTGGAAACTTTGAGTCATCTCCTTTTCCTTTGCATGCACTTTTGTCTTTTGTTTATTCCATCTTGAATCCCTAATTGGTTTCCAGATACCGTTAATGTTGTTCTCATGTATACGTTTCGTCTAATTTACCGTTTTTATTTTTCCTGCTTGTTATAATTGTCCCTTTCTTTGAATTCTTCTCTTCATTTTCATAACCTTTGTCATCAAACTCCGCCACTGATTTCCATTGCTTCTCTTCACTAGCTCTTCGCCTTTTCTTCTTATTTTTTTTCTTCCAATTCTCCTATTTGTTTACTTTATTTTCACTTCCGATTACGCTATTTCTCTTTTTATAATCCTAATTTTTACTACTATCTGTCAGCAACGCAGCTGCAGTTATGGGAGTGAGGACAGAACGTAGGTCCATAAAAATCCTTTGCTTAAGATACCACTCCAAAATGTACCTCAAATTTCATGAAGAATCCACGGAAAGGACCGAACAGAGCAGTCTCTAGAATTTTCATACGCGTTGTCTTCTGCCCAGCGTCTTCGCCGGCATCGAAAATCATCCATCGTCTGCATTGAAACTCGGAACACCCAAACTACGATACTTTATTTGTGAACAACTAAAGGTGTCCTACTAGAAGGTGTGAATTATTCATTTTCCTTGTAAATATTTCAAGGATTTCGTTTATATTTTTTCGTAATTATGTACTGTTGTACAGATATAATGAATAGGGAATTGGCAAGCCACTCTTGACGGCCGGCGTTCGTTAAAATTTTAAGTCCGCCATCTTGTAAGAACGACGGAAACGAATGAGTTGTAGTAATTCTATTCCAAGAAAAAATACATTTTTAATTTTTTATGATCTTTTTATTATTCGAAGGTGATGTAAAGTAAAGTGTTGAATGACACACGATCGATATCACAAATAACGGACGCTGTTGGAGTAAGAAAAATGGAACGTTAACGGAAGTTAAAAAACGGGAGTGGTCTTACAATGCATACTGCGTAAGTTGGCCAAAGCGAATATTTTCGAAGCGATATATATGGTATCTGGATGTAGTTTGCACCTAACCATTGTAGATGAAGGGGAAGTAATATTTTTTCGTTTCCTTGTTTGTAACATTTTTAATCTTCTAAATGTTGATACATCTTTGATGTTTTGAGTGCAAATTTTTTTTCCGCTAGCATTCTGAAGATTTCTAAGAGACGAATTTCTGTGTTATTAATATTTGAAAGAAACTCAAAAAATCTCAGAATAAACTCACTTTGCTCAACTCTTTCCCGGAAGGCGAAACCAGACGGTCCTTCACAGGCGTGATAGCGCTCCGCTCCCTAGTTAAAAATCGAAATTCATATTTCGTTTTTACAGTGTAACTATAATTATTTTTGCGCTTTATTATTATTATTATTATTATTATTATTATTATTATTATTATTATTATTATTATTATTATTTTTATTTTATTCGCGTATGGACTACACGCAACGTGCGTACTGACTACACGCAACACATTTCTCTCTGAGGTCCAGTTGTATTCTATCCTGGTGAGATCAAAGTGTGGAATTATAGGGATCAGCCTTTCGGCTGCATCCATTGGTTAAGACAAGGTTGTTAGCCTGATTATCAATTAGGGACAGATATTATTATTATTATTATTATTATTATTATTATTATTATTGTTATTATTATTATTATTATTTATTGGGTGATGAGTAAAATAACTAGAAAGGTGGTAAGATGTGTCAGGTGAGGTGGTGGGAGGTGGGAGATGTTCGTAGGATGTTGAAACCATCCCAGAATTTGCTTTGTGACCGAGGGAAACCACGAAAATCCCCGTCATGGTAGCCGGCCCGGAGATCGAACTCGAACCTCCGGATTGCGAATCCAGCGCGCTCCGCCCAGAGCCACTTTGCTCGGCCGTTTCACTTTATTGCATTAATCTCCTTACTTAAATATCTTCATACCTTTCTGTATATGCTTTGTGATTACTTAGACTACTAAACTCAGTCTCTGATAATAACTCGGATAAAAGGAGAATAAAATGTGTTCCTATTGGACAAAGGAATTCACCTGTGATTAATCAATTAAAATGAACAGAAGGCCAAACTGCCACTTAACTTGGAGTAATTGATAGGGTTTTTCGGTGCGTCAGCTTATCGTCAATCCATAAGTGTTGTCGTGTTTTTATTGCGGGAGATCAAAGTGTTGTTCTACCGCTGGATGGCGGGATTCCGGGATATTCCCCATTCAGGTATATCCCACCAGCGGGACAGCGTTCTACCCAGAACAAGCTGTAATTTCCGAATTGGTCTCTCAACATGAGTAGTAATGTAGTGCATTAAGTGTGAGTAAATAAAGGGTGAGAATAAGACAAAAAGAGAAAGAAAAGATCGCGCGCGTTCCGTGGCCCGTTAGTTTGGGTACTACTCCAGCATTCGCTTGGTGTTGATCGGAGAAACCATGGAAAGCTACCGATCAGAGCAGCCGTCCTCTAGAATTCTTCTCCAGACAGCGGCTGAATTTGACCTAGGTATGTAGAAAATGAAGACAATAGTGCCACCGTCGGGAAGCGAACTCTAGGACCTCCCGGGTAGAGCCATTGCAGAGACATCAATTAATGCGCTGAGCCACCTCATCCAGCACTTTACTTGGATTCGCTCGTTCGCATTATAAAATAAATTTGCTCTTCCTACCACCTACCGCACAGTGAGACAAGCTGTAGAGGTCCTCTCCCCTCTGCCTGTCCCTTCCCGCGATGCGCCGCGCGCCTTGCGGGGGAGGGGGGGGGAGAACAAGGTCGTCTGACGCAGAGGCTGCCGCCCCCGCGCGCCTTGCAGCAGCCGCAGTGTCCTCTGGAGCCTGCCCAAGAAGTCTGCCCCGCTCCTCGTCCTTTCGTGTCTCTTCCGAAGCCCATTTCGTACCGGTTCTTGGCGGAACGAATTTACGCGCTCATGTGGTCTATTCAAAAGGGATTCTGGAAGTGCGGTTCGCGCAGAATTCTTAAGAGGAGAAAAGACGTCATGCCAAAAGTATTAAATTAAATTAAATTAAATTAAATTAAATTAAACATACGAGAAACTAGATTACAAGCAGATATAAACTAAATTCGTTACCTTTGCAGTATTGTTCCTGGTAGAAGAATTATACTAGTAGTTCCGTTAAGACTAGCTCAATGCGATATTGATTTTTACCAAAAGATGTTAACTTCTATATTTAATATTTTATTTTATATTTACGTTACTAGTGTTAACGATGATATTTGTATTTAAGAGTATAACATTTATTAAAATTGAAATCCCTCTCGTTTAGTCTGAAGCTGTACCTGGCTATAAGCATTTTCAAACTACCTATTGCAGAAATAGTATTTATTATTATTATTATTATTATTATTATTATTATTATTATTAATCGAGCACTACCTACAATGTTACGACGGTGAATCTTTATTCCACTTCTTGTTTTATCTTTCAGCTACTTAACTACATGCACTACTGTCAATGCCGGGCCGCGGACTTAGGCTTGCCCCTGGCTGGGGTTGGTGTTCGTAGGAGAACATACCTGGTTGAAGAAAACCCCCGTTAGTCGGTGGAAGTCATTTCCGGATTTGCCATCCAGGAGAAGATCACCACCTACTCCTGAGGAACAAACATGCCCGCACTTACGGATAATAATAAACAGTTTCGCTCTGAATCATTATCAAATCAATCAGCTTCGCCTTCACTAAGCCCTATGCCACTGTCTTTCTCCGCCTACGACGCACGCCCTTCGTCTTGTGTCGTTCGCGCCTTGTCTGTCCTCCACGCTCTCCCATTCAGTGCCTCCATCCCCTTGTCCCACTCCACGTTCACCCTACCTCACACTACGCACTTCAGATCTCTACCCCGCCTCACTCCGCTTGTCACTATACCACTGCTTTGCCATTCACCTTTGTCTCTGACCCACTCATCCATTTCCTAGCTCTTCTTCCCTAACCGTTGTCTTCATTTGCTTGCTCCTCCTCGTTCTCGTTCACACTCTTCTCTTCTCAAGTCGTTTCTTAGCCAAAAATTATGAAATTAGCAAACATCAATAATGTGTGCTTTAAAATTATGCCACGACATCTTTTTTCGTGAAGCGAACAGAAATGTATAATATATGATTAGTTTGCATATCGATTAGCAATGACAATCTTTAAAAAAATTACGCTCTCCCCCTTAATCGTTATAATAAATGGAGTAATTAGCACAATAGAAGTAATATTATACCAAATGTGTTCACCAACTGCTTTCATTCCTCTTCATTTAATCCGTTATCGTGCGTTAATATTCAGCACAATTGTACTTTTTACAACCTCAAATGAGAATTATTTTCTACTTAAGTCGGAGGCACAGCTTATTGTTACCATTTGTTTACCGATTTTGAATGTATTTCAAAAATTTGTTGGAAATGTTCAGTTTTTAAGCATTTTTAAATCTTCTAGAATTATTTTGTCTTCCCTTAGTTTTTACTTGCTGTCTCCTCTTTCTCCATATCAGTTAAAGCGTGAAACTTTAAGTCACTCCTTTTCTTTGCATGTACTTTTTGTCTTTGTTTTTCCATCTTGATCTAATGGTTTTCAGATTACCTATGTTTTCTATGCTTCTTTCGTTCAATTACCGTTTTATTTTTTCCTGCTTGTTATATATTCGTCATTTACTTTAATTTCCTCTTCAGTTTCATACTTGTCACCAAATCAACTCTGCCACTATTTCCATCGCTTCTTTCGCTAGCTCTTCCCTTTTCTTCTTAATTTTTTTTCCATTCTCCTATTGTTACTTATATTATCACTTCCGATATCACTATTTCTCTTTTGTATAATCCTAATTTACTACTATCTGTCATCAACGCAGCTGCGTTAGGATCAGGCAAACTATGCCATAAAAATCCTGGCTAAGATACCACTCCAAATGGTACTCAAATTATTGAAAATCCACGGAAAGCCGAACGAGCAGTCTCTAGACAGTTTCATACGCGTTGTATTCTGCCCAGCGTCTTCGCCGGCATCGAAAATCTTCCATCGTCTGCATTGAAACTCGGAACCAGATTCGTTACTTATTTGCTGAACACTGAAAGGTTCTACAGAAAGAGTAGTGGAATTATTCATTTTCCTTTTAAATATTTCAAGGGATTCGTTATTTTTCAGTAATTATTACTGTTTACAATATAATGAAATAGGGGATGGCAAAGACTCATTGACTGGCCTGGCGTTCGTTAAAAATTGTAAAGGTCCCATCGTTCCCATTTGTTAAGACACGAAACGAATGAGTTGTAGTAATTCTATTCAGAAAAAATACATTTTTACATTTTATGACTTGTTATTATTAGAAGTGATGTTAATAAAGGGTGAATGACACACATCGATATCCAAATAACGGACACCTGTTGAGTAAGAAAAATTGGACGTTAAACGGAAGTTTAAAACGGGAGTCGTCTTACAATGCATTACGCGTAGTGCAAGCGTATTTTCGAACTATACTATGGTATCTGCGATGCTAGTTTCACTAACCTTGTAGATGAAGGGAAAGTAATAACTTTTTTCGTTTCTTGTTTGTACATTTTAATTCTTCTAAATGTTAAACATCTTTGATGTTTTGAGTGCATTTTTTCTCGCTAGCATTCTGAGATTTTCAAGAGACAAAACAAAATATTCTGTGTTATTAAATTAAAGAAATCAAAATCTCAGAATAAAACCCTCTTTGCTCCAAACTCTTTTCCCGGAAGGCGCAAACAGACGTTCCTCTCACAGGCGTGATAGCGCTCCGCCTACCCTAGTTAAAAGTGAAATTCATATTCGTGTTATACGTATAACTATAATATTTATTGCGCTTTACTGTTTATTATTATTATTTTATTCGCATATGGACTAGTCTACTCGATTCACGCACACAATTTCTATCTGAGGTCTAGTATCAATTTCTATCCTGGTGAGCTCAAAGTGTGGAATTATGGGAATCCGGCGATCGCTGTCATCAATGGTTAAGACGAGGCTGTTTGCCTGACTTATCAATATAGGGAGCATTTATTATTTTAATATTATTTTATTATATTATTTTATATTTTAATTATTTTTTTATTGTGTGATGATGACGTAAAGAAACTAGAAAGGTGGTGAGATGGATGGGAGGGGAGATGTCCCGATAGGATAGTTGAAACATCCCAGCAAATTTGCTTTATGACCGAGAAGGAAACACGAAATCCCCTTCATTGATGGCCAGCCGACGAGATCGAACCCGACCTTCGGATGTGATCCACAGCGCACGCTCCGCACAGAGCCACATCGCCGGCCACCGTTTCACTTTATTGCTTAATCTCCTTACTGACATTCTTTAATACGTTCTGTATGGCTTATCGTTGTGTACTCTAAGACTAACTAAACTAAGTCTTTGATAGTAACTCGGAGTAAAAGGAGAATAAAGTGTTTCCTAGTGGATAAGAATTACCTGTCGATTAATCAATTAAAATTAACAGAAAGCAAATTGCCCTTACTGGAGTAATTGGATAGCGGTTTTTTGGAATGCGTAGCTTATCGTCAATCATAAGTGTTGTTGTCGTTTTTTTTATTGCGGGAGATCAAGTGTTGTTCTCCGTGGATTGCGGATTCGGGATATTCCCATTCACGGTATATCACCAGGGGAACAGAGTTCTTGCCAGAAAGCTTAATTTCGATTTGGTCTCTCAACATGAGTAGTATTGTAGTGCATTAAGCTGATGTGTGTAAAAGGGTGGATAGGACAAAAGAGAAAGAAAAGATCGGCGCATTCCGTGACCGTAGTCTCGGGTACATTGCGCATTCGCTTGGTGTTTGATCGGGAGAAGAAACCATTGGAAAGCTACGTCAGAGCAGCCGCTCTAGATTCCTCCAGACAGCGGCTGATTTGACCTGGTATGTGAAAATGAAGACATTGTGCCACCTGGGACGCGACTCTAGGGACTTCACGGCTTAGAGCCATTGCGAGACATCAATTAATGCGCTTGAGCCACCATCAGCACTTTACTCTGATTCGCTCGGTCGCATTAGAAATAAATTTGCTTGTCCTACATCTACCGCCTTTTCGCGAGCTTATTCTTCTCTCGGTCCTTTTCTTCGCTGTCTTTCTCTTCCCTTTTCCTCACAAAATTTTATATTTATTATTTTAACCACCTTCCAATGAACTCTCTTCTTTTCTCTTTTACAACATATTCCCTTTCACTACTATGTTACAACATTATCGGTACTATTTACTGTTTCGGGCCCTAAGCGCCCATCCTGATTTGAGGTTTTTCTGGTTATACTCAATCGCTTAAGGGCGATGCCCGGATCGTCCCTAGTTTGTCTCCCCGACGATAAATGTTACAGTTGTCATCCCCTCTTAAATGTTCCTATTTAAATGTATGTAATTCAGTGGTTTAGTGCGGAGAGGCAGCCCTATGGCCTGAGCTCGCATTATAGAAATTATTTTACTATTTTTATTATTTATTATTATTAATTATTTATTATTATTATTATTTTTATTATTATTAATTATTATCTACCGCCAGGAGACAAGTGTTAGAGTCTCTCCCCTCTGCCTGGTCCTTTCCCGCGATGCCGGCGCGCTTGCGGGAGAGGGGGGGAGAGACAAGGTCCCGTCTGACGCAGAGCTGCCGCCGCCGACCTGCAGCAGCCCGCGTGTCCTCTGGAGGCCATGCCAAGAAGTTCTGCCCGCTCATCGTCCATTCGTGTCTCTTCCGAGCCTTTCGTACAGGTTCTGGCGACACGAATTACGCGCTCGTGTGAGTCTATTCAAAAGGATTATGGAGTGCGTTCGCGCAGATTCTTAAGAGCAGAAAAGGACTTCATGCAAAAGTATTAATTAAATTAAATTAAATTTAAAATATAAATTAAAATTACGGAAACTAGAATTACAAGCAAGATATACACTAAATTTCTTATTTGCAGTATTGTTCCTGGTCAGAAGATCATATACTAGTAGTTCCTTAAGACTAGCTCATGCGATATTGATTTTTACCAAAGGATGTTCTTCTATATTTACGTATTTTATTTTATATTTAGTTACTAGTGTTAACGATATATTTGTATTTAAGAGTATACTTTATTTAAAATTGAATCTTGTTTAGTCTGAAGCCTGAACATGGCTATTAAGCATTTCAAACTACTATGCAGAAATAGTATTTTTATTAATTATTATTATATATTTGATTATTATTTTATTGATTGTTATTATTGTCTATTATTATTATTGTTATTAATTATGGTTATTATTATTTATTTTTTTTATTATGCTTCTTAATTTTATTTAAATGAGTTTTTTATAGGTTAGACCTGCTAAACGTTTATATTGTTAATTAAGGTGATGTTGGCATTTGGTACTCACTCAGTATTAGCTAAATGCGGTAAAGGAAAGTATTTGGCCGTTTTGGCATTACAAGTATTCTTTACTAGTGCAAATTATTAATTCTGCTAGGGCTTTTAACAACAATGTTTCCAGATCACTACATGGGGTTACGTTACAGTTTAAATTCCAGTCGTAAATTACCCCTCGACTACGGAATGGATTTAGCACAGACACGACCTGCGGGCATTATAATCGCTTCGGAGAGATTTTCGCAACGAGTCAAATGCTATGCATAATCGGTCACGTAAAGACACTTGCACTAGGAAAATCTCTGCACGTTTATTGTGTTGTTCGCGTTTTTTACTGTCATTCATACAGCAGAAAAGCTTCAGAAAAAGTACCAATTGTGCCAACAGTTCTCACAACAGATAAAAGACTTTTAGTATAACAATGCAAAGAATTAATATTTGTTTATGCAAAACGCTCTTCAGAATAATGAATATAAAATCTGCCATAATTATTTTGCAGTTCAACAGTCCTTACGTACGAAAATGTATGAAAAAGCTGTTTCATAACGCATTGTCAATAGCGTATTCAGTGACGGGCGGACTTTTCCTTAGAGCACGCTGTACTTGACGTCAGCTGTGTGTATGAAGTGATGCATTGCGTAACAGAATTGGATTACGCTAGTTTAAAATAGGCCTGATACACAATACATATTTGCATTTTTCGGTCAACCGAAACTGTATCTTGGTTTTGCATTTTTCCTGCGTATCTGAGAAAATAATCACTTCAAATGAACGAAGTATGCATATTTTCAGTTGATTGTCTTGTAATTTGAAATAGTAATGTATCATATCAGAATTTTATATTTAGTAACCAGTCACTTTTTCAACGTTTTTGAAATTAATGTGAATTATTATTCTACCCTGAATTAAATAATGTTTTGAACAGGTTCATGTAATTTTTTCATTGATTGAATTTCTTAACGCCTCTTCTTGGATCTATTTTGCGGAATGATCCTTTAAGCTGTTTTGACTCAGAAGCTACGGATTTTAAATATAATTACCATAATTTTAGTAATGCAAAGATTTTTTATTATTTTGTACTGTGTCTGTTCTATTTCGTATTGATTTTTGCCGCTAAGAGCATTTATTCATCTAAACATGACTCATACTGTTTTTATAGTCTATTCCATTATTATGAGCATTTACCTTACTTCTGTTAGAATCTCACTTTTATTCTATCGGATTAACTCATTAAGCCTTTGTTAACTCAGTAAAGGTAAAGTGTAAAATTTATGTTTTGTAGAGATTTTCTTCAATAAGTTGTTTTAGGTTGGAAGTTCTATAGAAAAAAGGTCTCTTGCAGGTTTCTCTTTCGCCAATGATGTCTCTTTCACTAACGTTGTCACTTGATACATTGTGTCACAGATTTTTTATTGGCCAAATCTTAAGGCAACGGTCCAGAAATTGTAGAATTGTAGGTTTGGACTACGTCGGAAGAATTTATAATTAGATTTTGTGGAAGGCCCACACTAATTTTGGTGAGTCGTATGATATTAAATTTGAGAATATATTGATGATATTGAATTAAGCAATTAGTGAAACATAAAAAAAATGGGGCTCGAAGAAAAAAAAGACATGTGTAGGAAGATTAGGTCTTGATCTAGAAACATAAATATGTGTATTTGCGCCAGAAAGTAAGGGATCTTACATTACGCTTAGAGTGACTATTGTAGCAAATGAAGCTGAATGACAATTGACATTAAAAAATAAGGAAGCGAGGGCAGTTACTTTAACGCATTACATAATATTTCATGGAACTAGAATTTAGAAAGCTACAAAGAGACAAATCCGAATTACACTAAGATTGTGTGTGGGCTATCCGGAACAGGGCCGCGTCGAAGATCATGATGCTCAGTTTCGCCAGCGTATGGTTGCCTTTTCAGAGGCGTACTTGAGAAGGCCACATGACGGCCGAACGTTAGGCCACGGACTTCGAACCGCGGTTGTCCCGGGATAGCCACCACATTAAATCCTGGCCGCGGAAGCCTACGCACCACACTAGAGAGTCTTTACCTGGAAGACATCCAGAATAGACATACAAACAGTCTACTTAAAGGGACGCCTCATTTACTTCAGATCCGATATGTAGCAAGTTTACGAACATCTTTCAAAATTAAAAATAAAAGTGTAAATAAAGAGAATGATCAACATTCATTTAGTGTTGAATTTAGGGACAATGTGATGCCAGATGATTTTCAAGACTCATCAGAATTGTAGCAAATACTTCAGTCATTCTGCACTAATTTATTATTCTTTTAAAAAATTTATGTCATGTTACTTATTATACAACAAATAAATGTCAAAATAATTATTAGCAATCAAATATTCCTTTCTTATATGATCTTCTTATGTTTTGGACTTACCATCTCAACACCCCAGCACCAACATCACACACACACACACTAAGCGAGGCGCAGCGACAGCAACAACACAGAGCCACACACACATATATGGGAATGATATATTAGTAGTTGAATTCTAATTGTGATCATATTATCGGCTTAGTTATTTCGTAGAAATAGTGCCCGACGATGCAATATAAATTTTTATATTTAGGTGATATACATTTTTTTATGTTGCAATGAAACATTCTATTATGTAGTAAAATAATGCAATTTGTCCGATGAACTCATTTTGCTTGTGAATTTCAATTAAATAACGAAACTATTGTATCTCTCTACAATTCAGTTTTCATGTCATTAAGCTCTTTAACAACTGCAATTTCTGTCATTTAGAATTCCTCAAAATTACACACTGATGCGCACGTCGGGAAGATCGTTAGGGTTCAATGTGCCATTCCTGTGCTACACAGCACGTTGACATATGTTGGCAACGATCATACGCAAACGATCCAAAGATGGTCGACTGAATTTCGTCCAAATTCGTCTGCCACTGTGACGCCACCTAGTCATCGGCACTATGGCGTCGGAGGGGTCTCCAGCGCTCGTTGCTTTTTCAAAAAGGTGCGGGCCACGTTGTCGAGAGAGGAGCACGGCTCGCTTGCGGCAAGCGATAAACCTCTGCCGAAGCGGCCTCTAAATCCCGCTTAACGTCCGTCTCTGCGGCGGTGTTAAAACTGTCACCGCCATGTTGCAGGTCATGTTTCCTTTCTTCCTGATTTAAATTTATTACCTGATGAGTGTCACATCGCGAGCGAGCTCGGAGTTAACCATGCCTTATCATCGAGTTTCAAGGCCTAAAAACACCGAACAACTCTTTGTGAAAAAATCGTGTACATATTTGCTTCATGGCGCAGCACTGGTCTTAGAGGCATCCCAGAAAGGAAACATCCGACATTCTTCGTAAATAATTACATGTGAATACGATTTTTTCAGTTCTAACCTGATAGCGTAATTGAACTATTAAAAAATCTAGAAGTCAAATTTCAAGAAATTCCAAAAAAATGGTGTCTATCGTAAAAAGACATCACAATGTTCGATATAAAGGTCCTTGTAATCTATTACGACGTTAGCTTATTGTATGAAAATCAAAATTTCTCACAGCTGAATTTATTTTTAATATATCATCGTGATCGTTCTTGCGATGAGTGAAATCCAAGTTAAGTGGAGAATTGTATGATACTAGGGAAGGTAATCTCAGTCGAAATGAACCGCCGAGTCTTACGTGAAAGTGATTAGTGTCCGTTCTGGAAAAATAATTACCGATACAACGAAATGTGTTAGAATTTTTGAGACCTCAATTCGCACGGGGTGTTGCGACCTCAACGTTTCGGTTGGGGTAAATTACGCGACATACTAATCGTTACAACTAGGTATGATTACACCGCTAAGTATTATGCGGCTAAAGTCTACCTTTCAACAACTTTATTCTCGAATCCGTTTCGGTTTGGGCTAGCTCACGCCGCGCTTCTTCACCAACTGATCTAACCAACATAGCTGGTATTGATACGGTAAAGTTTATTAACTTTCGTGGGGTTTTGAAATCATTACCTTTCAGAACACCTTCACATGATTGATGTAGATTGAATTGATTTGATGTTTTCGGATATGTCACGCCGCGTTCTTCACCAAATGTCTACAACACAGCTGTTATGTGATACAAGTGTCATTACTTTCGGCGTGTCGATAATCAAACAAATAACCTATTCAGAACACCTTCCAATGATTTGATTCAATGTTGATGTTTCGGATAGTCACCGCGCGCGTTTCTTCACCCAACTTGCTAACAACATATCTGGTTTATTGAGAAGAGGTTTATCTACTTTCGCGGGTTGAAATCTAACTTTAGAACACTTCCATGATTATGAATTGATTTGATGTTTTCGGTAGTCACAGCCGCCGCTGTCTTCACAACTGTCTAACACATAGCTGGTATGATAGCGTTTATTACTTTCGGGGATTGAATCTACCGTTCGAAACCTTTCCAATGATTGATTGATTGTTGATTGATTGATTGTGTTTTTCGGATGTCCGCCGCGCTTCTTCCAACTGTACTTCTACCAACATAGCTGA
>BOPP01000184.1:1402571-1427302 GCA_017312745.1 Gryllus bimaculatus
CTGGTATTGATACGAGTTTATTACTTTCGGGGTTGAAATCTAACCTTTCAGAACACCTTCCAACGATTGATTGATTGATGTTTTCGGACGTGTCCACTGCTAAGGTTATTGATCTTGTAGGTATTGTAGTGCATGTTATATCTCGATACCTGACGGTGTTCCCCCACTGGATGATGAGATCTGGTGCCGACCTAGACATTCTAGACCCTCGAGATCGAAATCCAGCTTTTATAATACGTTGCTCCGACTGATTTTTTCGGACACATCCACTACTATGCTTATTAATCTTGTGGGCGTAGTTGCAGGTTACTTATCGGTATTTCTCTCCCATTGGAACACACAGACGTCGGCTCTCGGGGTTTCCCCTGCTGGTATATCCCATCAGCGGGCAACGCCGTACCCGGGACAAGCTCTAATCTCCCGACTAGCCTCCCGTTATGTGTGGTAGAATGGTGCATGTGTAGTGCGGCACGTTTTTGTGAGTATGGGGAAGAATAGGGAAAAGAAAAGGGAGGGAACATCGCTTGAGGTCCGTGGCCTGTTTTTTCGGCTTCGGTATTCCTCTGCTATTGATCGTGAAAAACACGGAATACTGTCCATGTGATCAGCCGGCCGGTAGTATTTTCGAGATTGCGGCTGAATTCGACCGAACTACAGCTAGTGACACCACTATTTTTGGAACTCGAATCTTCAAAACTCCCGCCAATAGCTCATTCCCTGAACTGTCTCATTTGGTAGGTTTCTATGAAGGAACCGTAAATAAATGCTGTTCTGCTAGATGTGTTAGTGAAGAATATTGCTCGTCATTTAAACGTGCAGTCGTGTTTTGTTCTCTATTTGTTTAAGTTTGGAGTTGCCCTCCCTTCGTTTAGGACTTTTTTATTAGAACCTTTGATGTCAGTTTCGTCTTTCAGCGTTTAACAGACGTTCACACAAAATTTGAAACCGTCGTCATGCGCAATTGCTTTGTAAAAACTCAGTCGCTCTCGTACTGCCAGGCCTGCCGATATATGCGTTAAATTTTATTTTAATACCTGTCAATGTAGATAAAAGCCAGCCTGGATAGCTGAGGTCGCAAAGGCTAATGGGCAGTGGCTCCCTGGGCTTGCAGGGTCGTGAACTGAAATCTCGTCGTGGACATGCATGTGTGTGCCTCTATGCGTGTTACGCTGCGTTACTCGAAAGTTATAAAATTAAAGTTAAATTACAGTGGTCGCTATACGACCATAGTAGTTGAAAAGCGACGGTAAATAAGTACAAATGTAGATAAGTTGTGCAGTTCAAATGTTGCGGTAGTTCTTCAAAATAAATCAAATGGCTCTGTCTCCCGGAAAGGACCGGAAATACAGAAAAGATTCAAAATATAAACACATCAAAAATTAAAAGTATTTTAACACATTAAAAAATATATAATCTTATATTGCTAAATTCATGTATTGTTAGTTCTTAAATATAATTACTTAACCCTCAATCATATCTTCTCCTATATTATTTGAGTAGTATAGATGGGTATTGCGGTTTTTATGCGCTTGTCACGGGTGGTAGCAATTAGTACAAGAATTAATATCTCAGGTTCATCATTTGGCAGCACTGAATGGCATCTTGAACTACCTTTAATCCTTATTATCCATGAGGAGAACGTAACTCTTGGAAAATAGGTGTGAGAGGTTTCAACCTAAGGATTCTACAACTTAACTTTGAAAAATGTCTTACTCATGTATACACAAGAGTAGTGTTTTAACTTAACAATTTATTAATTCATAACCTAAATATCTAAAGAATGCAATTACAAAACCTAACACTAATCTACGTAATTAATATGGTTACATTATTTAAAGTAAAATGAAAATAGTTTGCATTGCAAAAAGTTACTGGTTCCTGAATGAAACTTAAAAATGATTTACTTGAAAGCTTTACTTATAATGTGATAATGTCCGACTACAGATTTTCTCACTCATGTGGCTGGTATTGGTATGGTGGTGAGTTTTTGTTGGCATTTACAATGAAATAATTGTATGATTCGTCATTGCCAACAATATTATTTATTAGAATATCAGCTTTCGATGGCTTAGCCATCACCATCAGTTTTCTGCTATATGAAAGCGACAAAAACTGATGTATGGAGTCGTTTTTGTGGCTTCCATACAGCAGACAACTGGTGATGACGGCTAAGCCATCGAAAGCTGCTATTCTAATAAATAATATTGTTGGCAATGACGACACATATTTCATGTGGCTGGGACGCCACGACGACCACACCAACAACAGACATCGATAGGCGTCTCCGGGACGGTAAACCAGTGACAGCTGGCGTCAGGGGCAGTGTGTATAGTGAGCCGAAGCTAGTGGGTGAGGGCGAGGCCCTGTCGACCGATCCTTTTGTTGCAGGAAGCAGGGATCGGGAGAGGTGGGCGTCTTAGGTGCAGTCTCGACGTGGTCTCGGGGGATATTTGTGAGCACAACGAAAATTGTTCTACTGCGTCGTTGCTCAAAGAGTAACACTAAATATGGAATTCTTATTTCTTGCCGCGCGTCCTCTATGACCTATGTCATCCGAGTGTCTGCGACATGTGCCTGATGTTATTAAAGTGCCCTATGATACTTCATGATGGTGATGTTATTAATGTCACTGATAACACACCATGACGATAATGTCATGATGACACTTCGTGACACGCTCCTAATTATTTTAAACGAAACCTCTACCAAAAAGGGAAGTTCACGGAGACTTGTTAAATGGTTTTTTACTTAAAAAAGGTGAAGGATTTGTTGAAAAAAAAAGCATCGAAATATTCATGTTAAATGCAACCCGCAACTCTCGAGTAGCGTTATTGATATCTATATAGTTATATAACTCCAAAACAAAAATGGAATTTCGAACCTAGAGGCCAAAGGCCTGAAAGAAACATTTTCCCACCGTTATCTACAGGAACAAATCTTCTTAAACATTCTGTTGGGTTTTTGCTTATTCGGGGCTTCTCTATACTTCATAGTATTACAATTTCATTCTGAAAAACATTGCAAAGAGTAAGGTTGTTGCCCAATCCTGTATTTTTGCATGAACAACTTTATTAATCTGTCTCAATAGTAAAAAGCTATTTTATATTTTTATGACTATCAAGGTAAGGGAAAGTAATCTGTGAAGGAAGATTCTATAATTACTTTCAATATTGTTTTAAGGAAGTGATGTGCATGTGGAAGCATGTTTTCAAGGACATCTGTCTGGAATACTAAATAAACCTTTATTAAAAATTTGTTTCAAATATCATTTGCTTTTTTTGTTATTTAAGGTAGCACCAACTAAATGGTTATTAGCGACCACTAGTGCTTGTAACGGTATGGTAACTGTAAGAATGACACGATATGATAATGATGATGATAGGGGGTGAAAGGACGAAACACAATACATCCATGCCCGAGGCGGGACTCGAATCCAAGATCGCTACGTCACTACTGCCTTAGTGATCTCGACCATCCGGTCCGGCATCATTTGCTTTGTATTTTATTTTTATTTGATATTTTGTTAGTACGGAGATTTATATTTTTAAAACAAATACACACGTTTCATTAACATGGAATTTCGTTAACATTTCCTTAATATGGAAATGGGAGAATATGAAACGGTGGAGTTTAACACGCGAGAGATTTTGCACGGGTACGCTAGTTGTAATTCGTTGTGAGATCTACCGTTCCCCATCCTTCATAGAAGTACTGAGTGTCCTGTCTGCCGTCTCCCGGAATAGCAATAGTTTGTGACTGTTGATAACCGTGAACACATGAGCTTTCCCTTGCATAACGCTTCTGCTTGTGTTGCAGCGCGGCGGACCATGTGAAAGGCGAAAGTCCCCGGCCACTACCGCCCCAGCGCCATGGCTGAGAACGACGCGCCGACCCAGATCGGCGAGAGGTGAGTAACCGTATCCGTTCTGATACATTTATGACCGCACATTTTGGCACTCATGTTAGAGACTGTCGAGATCATGGGGAATGAACTAACTGGGGGAGGGTAATCAGATGTAGTGCCTTAAGGAGACGTCATCTTGGAGGAAAGATGTGGATCATGCGCTGTGGATGGCTCGTTACTCAAGCGTCAGCCTGAATTTATCGGAGGACGCTATGAATTACTTGACTATAATTATTTTGTATAAATCTATGATGAGCTCATGTAACTGAAAGAACTAATGGGAGTAGAATAGCTGTTTTTTGGGTGGGAATTTGTGTAAGAAGTTGAAGTGTTTAATTCCTATTGTGATCACATTCTTCCTAATTCAGTGGTAGGGAATACACATTAATGAACAATGGTTCAGAAGAATGAAATGAATTCTTCTAAATAGAATTATTCCTGAGCGTAAGCGTAAATTAACAACAGACGCAAGTATGCTTTGATGTGAACTTTCTCGTGTAATATCTCTCATCATTGAATTATAGTTAATAACGTGATCAAAATTCTTGTTGAGATAGTAATAAATTTATATCGGCGAAATATGCTAATAAACGTGCTGCTGTTGCTACGGCGCCTTTGGCTTCTATTATAGGTCATGGGCTAATATTAACTAAGAGAAATGGATGGTTTTCGTGTGTTCATTTACATCTATTGAAAATTGTGTAGTTAATAAGTCAGATTGAGCAATAGTCACAGGTAGTTCTAGAATTATTAAAGGGATTTGTGATACAGTAAGGTTTTTGAATTAGAAGTTGAACTTAGGATTATAGGTTCTATGTTGTCTAATTATGTTAATAATAATAATAATAATAATAATAATAATAATAATAATAATAATAATAATAATAATAATAATGACCTGCGGTTATGTGTGCTGTTAGTCGGTTGGCGAGGGTTAGTGGGCGAATGATATTGATAATGGTTTCGATACATAGAACTATAAATGGAATTTATATTATGGAACATTGAGTTCCATTATTTATATTAATGGAACGTTGAATTTAGTTAGTGATCATTTCGGACGTCGTCTCCACTCAAGGTTTGCCAAATCTGCTCCATCAAGGCTGTGGAATTGGAATGGAAGGTCTCCACGTGGAAGTAAATTCGCGTTTACATTCACCATCGCAACCGGTCCATGATTCACCACAATGATTGGAAATTATATACGTGTACAATATGAAACGGATAGGCACTGTAATTGATTTAAGACACCTGTATTGTACTTTCTCTTTGATTTGATACTTTGTCTAAACATCTAGAAGCCGTTTCGCGTCCTCCGTGGTATAGAAGAATCCGCCTAAGAATGAGCCAAAATGACAATTCTCTAAACAAGTGAATATCACATGAAATTCCGAGAAGTATTCCTTCGCCGCCACAGCTGTTCAGTCACGCCTCTTCATTAAGTGTCCATGTGTATACATGCCTCCCGTTAGACATCGTGGCTTCTCTGGTTCACAACCATGTAATTATATAAAAAATAAATTTATAAAACGCAAAGCACGGAACGTTCTCGATCTCAGCTCGCCGCCACTTTACCACATAGGAGTACGTGTCTGACATTCAAAACTGTTTCCAAATAAACATAATACTTATCGCACAAAAAGTAAATTAAATATAATATTTATATTAAAAAATATTTTTCTAAAGGGAAGAGCACCGCTCTTCCTTTCAATTTTAATTATTTCTCGTGACACACTACATTTTCGTCGGACAAGGACATCATAAAATGAAGCGTCAAAGCCTTTTAGCCAAGTTAGCCAACTGCAAACGAACGAATGAAGGGAGAAGATGCAAATGGGGCTGAAGGACACGACCACAGAACCTTCAGTTATGTTGCCAGAACTAGCTGTCTAAAGAGTCCTTTCTTATAAAACGCGCTCTATAAGCTATGTCGTAGCAAAACTATTTCCTTTCAGCCGCTCCGAAGCGCAAGATAGCATGCATATAATACTGAATCAGATCAATTAGATCATTTTTGTCTTTCTTGTGAGGTCCCAAGGGCCATAATTAAAACCTATAATATGTTTTCGGGTCATATTTTAGTTGCAAGGGCAATCCACTTCTAATTTCTCTGTACTGTTGATCTCGACACTTTTCCCGATTGCTCTGAAACGGTGAGAGGGTGGGTGGTTGGGGGTGATGCCATGTCAGGACATCAGGCCGTACCATGCGAACATATTGGGATGATTTTAAATTTCTGAATTTACGAGAAAAAATCTTTATATATAAATATAACGTATTTTTACATTAAAGGGGGGTGTTGACCCCGACAGGCGCATGCGCTAGGTGCACAATGTTCTCGTCCGACATGGATGAAAGGGGCTTTCATATTTTTGTGTAATAACTAAAGATCGAATTTTCATGCAGTAAAACTCTCTACAATGTGCAGTAAAACACCAAAACGTGTAAAAATAGACAATAGATATATAAAGACTCTGCTGAACGGAGTTTTTCAGCCTAAAATCTCTAGTTAATTCGCTTTTCAACTTATTTTTATATTTTGAATGTAATAGGTCTGTTTAAGGTGAATTAAATATTATATTTTTAGTATTTTTATAATAAGTTTGTACATATTGTTTAAACAAACCATATTTCACATTTTAAATGTTATTCGCACACAAAATTAAATTAGCCTTAAACCGCAAAAAAGTGAATCCAAAAATATAAAAAAATAACATAGCTTCAGAAATAAAAAATAATCAAATAACAGAAGAAATATTGTTAATTGTTTTCATTATAATTTACATGTATGAACATTACCAAATTATTTTCTCAAAAGTTATTATTTCTTCTATGAACATTTTCCTTCCAACAACATTTTCAGGTAGCGTTACCTAAAACGTGCAATATCGTGTAATAACCTCCCAAAAGTGCAAATTCGTGCAAAATAACACGAATACTAAAATAACGTCCATTTCATGATTCAAACTTCGGTCAAAGGTCCATTCAATTTCAAGTTAGCAAAGAAAAGATGCAATACACGGGTCTTAAGTAACAACCTTTTGTAGACCACAATAAATGGCACCGGCGGGTCGCCAGTAGGACAACCCTGAATGAGATGCATCCAGAGCCAGATTTACCTAGAAGCAAAACAAGCAGTTGATTGGGGACCCCATTCACCAGGGGCCCCGCATTTCAGAAAAATACGCATACCATATTTTTTGTCTGTGAAATAATTGTTTATCAAGTAGTCTACTGTGCAACAAAATGTACAATTTCAAAACATTTTTTAAAAATGATTATGGAGCATGATAAGCTGCGAAATCTTCGTTTTGAAAACGTAATCGACCAATTTTCTGCAGTGAAGAACAGAAAAAAATTCTGTAAAATGTAGTTAATGTAAAAAATGGTAACACAAGTAAAAATTTCTATAAAAAATTATCACTTTCATTTGTATATGTACAGAAAGTACTTCTACTATAATACATTTTGTATTATGCGCATTATTATGCATTTTGTGATTATTGAGCTATTTTTTCGGGGGGGGGAGGGGGAATTAGAATTTTGTGCTGGGGCCCCGCAAACTTAAATCTGCCCTGGATGCATCGATGAACGTCATGCACCATCAAGCTCTACAACTTGAAATATCAGTGAAAACTGCTAATATATTGTGTACAACTATATACTTATATACCGTAATACAACATGCAACATTCCGCTCATTTTTAAATCCCTTGTGAGAGAGTCAGAGTTTTGGTTAATGAGCAGCTCCTAATCAGACTACCGTTACTAATCCTAATCAGATTATAAAGCACTCAAATGCGTATGCTGAATATGCCGAGATAATATTTTAATCTCTACTCTCCACATCTGCTTCGAATACACAGATTCGAGTTATTTCCCATTTTCATTCACTCAGCTATATTTTGCTAGTGGTATGGCATTTTCCCACTACCTGTCGCAAAATCGAACATTCGTTAATTCATGAATTTTTGAAGGCTTTTTTATTTCAGGTCGCATTGTCTGCAAGGTTAGCGACCACAATATTCTTTTTAACTTTTGGAGGTAACGATAAGGGTTGCGAAACTTGCTTACTCGTATATAGACACAAGTCGAGTTAGTTGTCAAGAGGCTAGGGAGCACCTCCTCGTAGACTCTCACACGCGGTTCTGCTCCATTACCCAGAGGCCTGAAATGGGGTGAAACTAGAACAGTGGTAGGGCTTAGGATGCTGCACAGGGGATGGACTAGCTCCTGGGAAGCAGGCAAACTCGTTTTGTCGGAACAAATTTCACATGAGTTTGTCGGGGAATAGAACCCCTATCTCCTTGGTGAATGGCTAAGGACTTCGCTGTGAGCCCCGAGTGGCCTGATTTACTAATTTCTGTGTTCTATTTCTTCTTCTTGTACACAACATTGTCATCCGTCCATATCTTCTTCGGCCTTACAGTACATTGTTAGCCTTCCGAAATGGAAATAACAACAAGTCACATTCATATCCTGGAGTTATCCAAATGTCATACATTCCAATCTTTTTAAACAGTTTATTGCTGATTTGTTCTCATAGTTATGCCTCGCATGTTTTCCATTCTTTTCCATTCCACTATTCTTCTGAAGGTAATTATCTTGCTAATCTTTTTAAAATTAATCTACACTTCAGCATTGAGAGGAAAATCATTGAAATTACTTCAACAACGATTCCGAGTGTTCGATTGTCAAAACAACCATTATCCTGCAGGATGGCAACACTGGGCCGCTAGTCGCCCGGAGCCAGTGCCGACTGTGCCCTTCACCTCCCCTCCCATTTCTACCACCCGGCGCACAAAGGTCGTAAACACGCACCGCGCTGGGGGGTGGGGGTGGTCGATGACGTCACTACAGGTTAAATGCGCGCCAGGAGAGGAAAACGCGCATGCAGCTCCGAGGTCCGCATAAAAAAACTCAGATGTTGACGGCTTCAAAATAGAAAGAAAAAACTGTGCTGAATCGTATAAGAAATATGTTATATCATAATTACCCTAAAGCATGTTATTAAAGGAAATACGAATACATTTGTTTTTGTATTTAAGAATTATAAAAGACCATTTGGTTACGAATAAATCGTTCATAATAGAACATTTTATGGAACAGCTTATGACGTATTTGCAGATAACATGATGAGTAATTACGTCATCACACATTCAGCCAATAGCAGTGAGAGAATTGTAGTGAGACAGAGGTAAACTGGACAGCTGACCACCGTTTTTTCCCCTTCAGATATGTCAAATGTACGTGATGACACAATAAAGTTGTTTTCAAAAAAAATAACTTTGATTTTCTGATATATTTATGAAGCAGTTATGCAAAAAATAACGTAAATAATATTGTTTTATTACATTCGTACACATTTTAAAACTCTCTCCTGACGTCGCTAGTTTTCAAAACATGTTCTCTGGTTGTAAAGCATAACATTATAAACTAGTTGCTGTACATGAGGACTGCAACAGTGAGTTGCTGCTGAATAAAATAATACAAAATATTTTTTTAAAAAGTACCACGCACACTGCTAAAGAGAAAACAAACGAAACACTCGTATACCATAAAATATAAATATTATTAATAAAAACACGAATGATACAATTACATACTTTATGTATTCATACGTATAAACCTACAACATACCCAGAATGTAAAAAAAAGTTGCTGTTTCCTTAAGAAACACGTGAATAACAAATATTCAATCATTCTTGGATCTTTACTGTTACATTTCGTCAGCTATGTTGCAAGCACAGACGCACCGAGTATACGATAATTCAGTTGATACATGCAGTATGGGAATAGGTTAAATAACACAATCCAATAATTGCATTTTTCAATGAAAATTGCAACTGGTTCATTATTTTTTGTGGTTTCTGTGAATCTTAACGAAGCCATAGGCATCTCTCATGTGACTGGAGGTTGCATAGTTTTTTTTCCAGTTTTTGCGCGAAACCAGTAATTTAGTTTCAAATTAGATCAGCATCGGGAACGATGGGCCGTGAAAGCAAAGCCTGCCATGCGAGGTATTAGAGTCTGGAACATCGCGGCTTTGATATCGGTCTCCTTTCAGGGATTTGCTTCATGTCCTGAACATCGGTGAGTTTGTGCTGCCTTCTACAATCGAATTTTCATGTGGCTGCCATTGGTGATTTGGTGGAGTCCTTTAACATTTCCAGGCGAATGCGGTACTACGGGTCACCGCGTGATCATGCCTTCCCATTCTATTCCCTTCCCAGCCATCTTCTCCAATTCGCACGGGAAGAACGTGTGTGGAAAAAATAAGTTCCGTAAAGTCCCGTTGTTACCAGTCTACATCAGAGTGGAAGAAAGACAATATTCATTTTTAATGAAGAGGAATATTTGAAACTATATATATCCGTGTCTCATATTATGAGTAATTTCATTGTCCTAAATGTAATAAGTTTAAATATAGATGCAAACATGCAAGAAACTTTAGAAACCGGTTTATTTCTTAAACCGTGCGTTATAAAGAGAGAATTAGTGGATTGTATAATGCATTTACGTTACATACACACACACACACACATACATACACACACACACACACACACACACACACACTGGAGCCCTGCGGAGCTCCGTTGAGGGCCAGGCTAAACAAGCAAACGATTTGGGTGTGTTGCATGGTATAAGTGGATGCTTTCAACATTCTCGTTTAATTACATAAATTAACTTGCTACACAAAGAGAAAGGGAGAAAATATAAATTTACAGTGAGCACTATTGTGCAGGACTGGAGGACAGAACGCAACACACTTGCACATGACATTGCAGTGGGAGATCAAGTGGGAGTACTGTGCCCGGCTTAGGTAGTTCAAGGCATTAACAGATGTCATTGCATTGCATTAGACCTAGAATTAGAGTTCCGACAGTGGCAGGATTTTTGACACTGACTGAAGAGCTGAGACGTTTTCAGTCGCTATCTTTAGGATAATTCTAGCGGCCGCCTTCTCTGATCGATAGTTTTACGTGGTTTCTCCGATCAATACCAGGCGATTGTACCAGGGAAGCCAGAGCATTCGCCTGGTATTGATTGGCTGTCGACTGGCAACAAATGTACAGAGGATGATCTTTCTTTCCTCTTCCTTGTCCTATCCTCACCCCAAAATTACGCGCTCTAGCCCTTATAAGAAGAACCACTACAGATGCCGGGATACCAGTCGGGAGGTCAGAGCTTTTCCGATTGGGTGGGTGGTCAGCTAGTGAGAGGTACCTGGTTGGTATCCTGCTAGCCGACGATAGGCCGGCGCCGGATCGCAACATCTAGTGGAAGATGACCGCCATTTCATGAGGAAAACATGCACTACACTTACAGTATTAATGTCGTTAGGAGTTGATGTGCCCAGAATTCCTAGTTAATCTATCAGGCATATGGCAGAGCAGTACCCTAGCAAATTGGCTTCGGACGGTGCGCGATCTTTCCTCTTCCGTAGTCTATCCTTAAGCCCCTTATACACGGTGGAGTTTTCGTGCAGATTGGACATATAAAAAACGTGCAGTCCAGACTGCACAATTTCTGCGTGAAAACTTTTGAACATGTTCGTAATTTTTTTTTAAAAAAGCATACAGTTCGACTCAAGGCACACAAGACAAAATTCTAACGGCAGAATCGTTCACTAACCCGTCGCTATGGTAATCGCTCACTTCAATTTTGTTGTTAA
The DNA here is from genome assembly GCA_017312745.1 of Gryllus bimaculatus. Taxonomy (NCBI): domain Eukaryota; kingdom Metazoa; phylum Arthropoda; class Insecta; order Orthoptera; family Gryllidae; genus Gryllus; species Gryllus bimaculatus. The sequence continues at coordinate 1,414,154 of BOPP01000184.1, forward strand.
GTGTGTCAAGGTGCGTTTGTGTAACGTGAAATTGTGATTAACTACCTCCTTCCCTATTCTTGCATTCCTTCCTATTTGTCTTCTCTATCTCTTCATAGTTAATTAATACTTAATTAAGGTCATACATCCTAACGCACACACAAAAATAACGCCACTGAAAATATTTGGGCGGCGCAATTCTGTTGTTACCCTGTACACCCCCTAGCGGTGTCTTGTGGTGATTCGTACAGAAATCGTGCAGAAATCATGCACCGGTAGGATTAGCGCATTTAATTGGAGTGCGCAACAGGAGAGAGACAATAACAGAAACACTGACCAGCTGCTTTCGGGATGGAGAAAATTACGAATTGCTACACGTAAAATTCACGGTGATCACCAGCCTTGTGCAAATTGAACTAGTTCGTTAATAGAACGAGTTAAATTACAGTCGAGAGCAAACGGAAGTAACGAGATGGAAACGACAGCATCCACGCTCGACTGTTTCCTAACAGAAAAAAGCTGCGCAGTTGTATATGTAAAGTATTAGGAGGCTATTACTGCACCGAGGAGTTTGCATAGCAAACTGTAAATTCCACACTTGTGCGTAAAATAAGTTTCGAAGCGAACAGCGGCCGCTCGATTCGGAATTGTTTCACGAGCTCATTTTGTCCGATTCTACCGAGAACGCTGGGGTGGAGTAGAGGCAACATTTACACTGCCTCTGACGCACGGATTCTACAGGTGGCATATAATAAGGTATTACAAGCCGAATGCAAATTTGGTAGGAGGGGGGAGGGGGGTCAAAGAGGGAGCCGAAAGTTCCGAGCAGTTGCCAGTAGTCGTGCAATCTGGTAGCAGCGGAAGGTGGGGCACGTTGGGCTGAGCGGATGCTCAGGTAAGAAACGCTAAAATGGTCTTTTTCAAAAAATGAGGTTCTGAAAGATGTTACCCAATAATACACTATGCTTGTATCAGGGAGGCAACGAAACCGGTACTTAGGACATGCGTTTTAATCTCAACCTTCAACGGTGCGCGTGTGCTTGACAGGCTGATAACAAGATCCTCTGAAACTGTTGATTGTTTCGTGTTTCCGGACGCGTGAACGGCTGTAGTCATTGACTCCGTAAGTGTAGTGCACTTTGTATCTCTGTAGGTGACAGTGTACCTCCTTTTGAGATTCGTGCAATCTGGCGCGGCCGGCGAGATACGGTGTCAACTTACACGGCCTTGCGGGGCCTTGCGGGGTTTTCTCCCTCCAGGTATCTCCGCTCCATCCGGGACAAGTTCCAAACACCCACCTTGCCTTTCGAAATGGGAACAAAGAAGATGAAGGAAATATCGCGCGCTGGCCAGGCGCACATAAATGTCTCCGAGGCCCACTAATTTCAGTGCAGTATCTTATTAGGTACTGATCTGATATTAGCCAGCTATTGATCGGGGAAACCATGGAAATCAACCAAACAGAGGCAACGTAGAACGCTTCTCCGGACTACGGCTACATTTCACTCGACTGAGCAGCTAGTGTCGAAAATCCACCGCAGTCAGGGTTTGAGCCCTGGCACATCCCCATTGGAGACAATGCAGTGGAAAAATTGTTACTCTTAGCTACCTCCGGGCTGGAATGCGACCGTCTATTATGTGACCTTCCCTATCCGTTGGCTGCAGCCCCAATTATCCCGAATGCGGCGCCCCTTTCGCAAGGGATCCCCCTCGACACTGTTCTAATGAAAAGATATTTCGTTCAATCAGAGGTCTGGACGAAGCCCTCATTCATTAGTCCCCACTCATTAGTCGTAGAGGCACTGCCGTAATGAGCCAAACCCATGTCGAGCCATCCCGGTCCTTCGAGTCCGGGGCTTAAAGCCCTCCCGTGCCACTCAACCCAGATAACGTCCTCGCACTCTCGACGTGGACGGTCCTGGGGAACTGGGCCACGGCGCGAGAGCTTCCAATTCCTCTCCAGGGTATTGGAGACTCAGAGCTCTAATCCTACATATAGTAGACGCCCCCCTAACCCACTGCATTCTGCTTTGATTGATTATTTAGTTTTCGCATCACAATTAGGGAGGTTAGTCCTTGAGTGAAGTGCGTGATCAATCGCGGGAGGTGACGGTGTTCGACCCCCAGTTAAACGTGACATCTGGGGTCGACCTAAAATTCGGCTTGAGGGGTTTCTTTCTTCTAGGTATTTCCCCTTAGCGGGGTGCCGCTCGGCCACCCCTGGACATGCTTAAAGCTTCATCTGGCCTCGCGAAGTGTGTAGTGTAATGCTTGTTAGTGCGTGTAAGTGTGTGTAAGGTTACAGATGGGGAAGAGAAGATCGCGTGCATTCCACGCCCCATTTGTACTGCTTCGGCATTCACCTGACATTGATCGGATTCATTGATTGTTAGTGATTCCGAGCGTGTCAACTACTAAGGTCATTAGTCCCGAAAGTGTCGTGCTTGCTTTTTCCTCGAGATGTGCTGGTGATGATCTTCCCTCGCTGTAAGGCGAGATCTGGCGCCAATCTACCGTCGGCTAGCGGGGTTTTCCCCAACCAGGTAACTCCCACCAACGAGACACCGCCCTTGCCGGTGCAGTCTCTAAGCTCCCGAACCGACTCCCGGCATGGCATTGATCGGAGAAACTCTGATAACCTCCCTATGGAACAATAGGTCGCTAGAATTATCCTGTAGGCTGAGTTCGACCCAGCTGTGTAGCATATGTCGAAAATCCGTGGGCTGTCGAACACTAGGTACTCGCGATAAGCGGCGCAGGAGAGGAAACGGCCATGCTGCTTCTGAGCCATCCCAGCCGGTGGGCACAGTCGATGAGGGCACGGTGGAAATATATTGGTGAGTTCCTCCGGCGAACCGACTTTTGCTCGTTCTGGGCAACACGAACGACGTAACCACAGCACGGGCACTTTACGCTGGCCGCCATTTTGCATGGAGAGCTTCAAGTGTTGAGAAACATTTTGAAAGTGGTACAAAGTGACAATTTTCAGTGGTAACCAACAAAAAATAACCCGATGAAGGTGTACAAGATGCAATATTTAAAATAAATCCCTCATAAATATATTTCAATGTCGTATAATGAGGTGATAATTTTGAAACTTGACTGCATTTAAATTCCTGCTAATATTGTGACGCCAACTGGAGTCTAAAGCTCATTGTCTGATGTCCGATACGATTCGCAAGAGCCCCCTCCCCCCTATCGCCTCCCTGGACAAGGGTATCGTGAGTTCAGGGCTCGAGCGAAGTGGCGGATTGGAGGGGAAGCGTTTCTCTGTGAGTTACGTGTGGGGAGTTTAGCGCCATCTCGTGGATCACGTTGAAGCCCGCGATCGGATAGCTGCCCGGCGCCACACTGCAGCGTGCACGCGATCAGGGACGGAGCGCGCAGCGGCCCTCAGCAGTGGGGGCAACAGAAAGGTAGTAAAACCCAGACGACAAAACACTACAAGGCCACGAGGGAAATTGAGGTCTACTTGTACTGGTGGTTTTGCATTGTATTAATTTTATCAAATTAATTTTTTTAATAAAGTTGTCTTCATCTTCTTCTCCTGATGTCTCTCAGCGTCGGGTTAGCCATTTGACAGTCCTTTTTGTCTTGTACCTTGCGCTTCTCCTCTCCTAGTGCAGCTCCGCTGCTTTGGCATATATACTGTATATCGGCGTCCCATGTTTCTCTTGGTCTTCCAGGTGGTCTCTTTCCCTCTGGCCTGGCGTCGACCATTTGTGTCGGCTTTCTATTCTCTGCTATTCTATTAACATGTCCGTATCACATTAATAAAGTTGTATGGATTCTAATTAAAAGTGACTTTATTGTTGTGTTATCACTTTCCTACCTGTAGTCAATCAACAAACAAAAATTTATTTCTTCTCTCCAACACCAACCATGGACATTCTTCGCGACGCACGGGCAAATCGTCACTTGTCTTCTCGAATGTCGTCAGGACCTTCATTCGAATTTTTCACTCCTTTGTTTTAAATCTCAGGGTTCGTTAGATTTAGTGAAAAGTTATCAGAATGCACTCGGCGATCAGTACAACAAAAATGAATATCCACAAAAAATGCTCCAAAGTGAAAGGATAATTAAATGCATAAAACCCATTTATTACATTATTAGCATTGAATACGTTAATAGAACTCTCAATTAACCTTGAAGTAGCAATATGGCCGAGTGTTCTGCTTTCCATTTCGGTGTTCATGGTTATGACATTGGGAGTTCCATCCACTCAACGAAATTGAGCAAGTAAAACTAATTTAGTAAAAGCATTTTAAAAAATATATTAAATTGAAACTTTGAATGAATGTATACTTTTTAATCTTTTTTGTCCCTTGTAATTTTAAAGGATGATTCTGAAAATGTGTTGGTGTGGGTAGGTAATACTTGTAATATTTTTAATCTGTTAAAATGTTGATCTTCAGATATTCAAAATGTTTCATTATTAGAACTGTAGTTAGAAAATATTGTGTCACTTTAATATAAATCAATGGAAGGTCACGTCGTGAGTCACTTGAAGGGCGGCAAACTGCATTCAAAAAGCTGTGCTGTTGTGAAGTTATAGTTAAAATGATGTATAGCAATATCCGCCTTCTTTTGTGTATGAACAATTCTTAAAGCTCGAAAATTAAAAACATATTTTTATAATAATTATATAGGATCGTGGCAGCGTAGTGGTTAAGATATAGGGTTACTAACCTGAGGGTTCAACCTCCTACAAAACTTCGGATTTCACAGGTAAATGCTGAGATTCATTCAACCTCCTTTCAAATGACTAACAATATGTAGTGACTTAACAGTGAATATTGGAGAAAATATGCGCATGACGCTTGCCACGTCATGTTCTCCCATTTCCAGAATGCAATTATGACCTGCTATGAGCCGGTAATTTACAGAGAGCCCTGGAATTGGGGTAACAAGACAAACGTCTCCTGAAACCCTAAGCAGGTAGTTTCTCCAGTCATTTTTTTTGTTATTTAAGGTCGCATCAACATCTAGATAATTAGCAACTAAATTTGCATTTAATGGTATGGTAACTGTGAAAATCACAAGATATGATTAGGATTAGGCGTGAAAGGACGAACACAAATACAACCATGCCCAAGGCGGGACTCGAACCCGCGATCCTTCGGGCTGAGATCGCTACGGCACTACTACTTTAACAATCTCGGCCATCCAGACCGACTCTGCAGTACTGATTTTAATTTTTTTAAAAAATTAATGTCGCATGAACTTCTAGATATTTACGACCACTATTGCGCTTAACAGTACGGTAAATGTGAGATTGACTATATGATTATAGGGGGTGAAAGGACGAACAGGAAAACAACCATGCTCTAAGTGGGGCTCGAACCTGCATTCATTCGGTCGGAGATCACTATGGCATTATTGCCTTGACGATCTCGGCAACACGGATCGGCTCTATAGTACTTATATAATTTTATTTTTTATTTAAGGTTGCGTCAACATCTAGGTCATTAGCGACCACTATTGCATTTCACGGTGTGGTAACTGTGAGGTTGACTCTGTATGATTATAGGGGGTGAAAGGACGAACACGAAAAGAACCATGCGTTTGCGGGGCTCGAACCCGTTTTCCCTCGGTCGGAGATTGCTACGGCAGTTCTGTCTTAACACTCTGGTCCATCCGGATCGACTCTGCAGTCCTTTGTACAAAGGGAACAGGAAAATATGAATGACGCGTGGCTGCTCGTCGTGCGTTGCGAGCCACTGTGCGTGCGGTGTCGCGCCGGGCCACGCGCGCGGTCGGCGCGCCGACATGTTTACAGAGGCGCAGCGGCGTGCGCAGGATAATCGCGCGTGAAAGATGGGGCGTGACGGATCGGTGTGCTCGCTCCGCTGACAAAACGCGCGCGCCCGCGCTCCGGTCCAGCGAGGGGGAAATGCGGTGTAGCACATGCAAAGCTTTTCGTTTCGGATTCGCGACAGCCTACGGCGCGGACATCATCGATATTTACTTGGCTGTCCGGATGACGCTGCGTCCATGGCGAAAGTGCCGACTCTGGGCATTACGCCCTGAGGAAGGTCGCAGAATGGCGACCGAAACGTCGGCACCTTTGTCATGGACGCGGCGTCACCCGGACAGCCAAGTAAATAACTGACTCCTGCCGCAGAAGCCTACGCTCTGTCATCATCGGTGTCCTGAACAACTTCCTTTGGTATTGTTGTTGCTTGAAACATTTTCTTCCCACGTTGTTTCAGGTTCCCATCTGCCAGTGCATATTTGACACATTTCCCAACAGTGTTGTCATGTGGTTTTTATCATTTCTCGCTAGAAAGCTGCAAAAACTACCAAAGTATAAAGCGAACAACAAATTTGAAAAAAAAAGATTACTTAATGTTTAAAATATGAGGAGACATGGAAATTAAAGAAATACTAAAAATATTATTAATTATACATGATGATATTTATACTTTGTTGTAACACCCATATTTATTATGTATAAAAACACACACAAAAAAACAACAACAAATTGTGCACATTGTATAAGATTTGTTTCAAGGAGTTTCCCCACTGTGAACGAGTTACGAAACTCAAGAGGTACGTTTGTCTCGCTCGTTGCAATAACCGAAATCGTTGTTTTCATTCTTTGTTTATTGCTGTGATTTGTTCCTTTTCATCAAATGTATTGCCTTCGTTTACTAATCTTTGGTTGTGACAGGTTGTAACAAATAACCACCCAATTTTAAACGAAGGAATTCATTGAAATAATCTTACACTCGTTTAAGTTTTTTAAACTAAACTGAGGTATTTTTAATAAATATACCTGAAGTAATCATAGAGAACTATTTTTGGATTTTGTGATAAACAATAGATTTTTTAAATTAACATTTAAAAAGCTCGACGAAACCCTCCAACAAAAACTAACAAATAGATTTACCACCTAAAAATCCATTATGACCAAAAAAACCTATATTTAGGGGAAACCCCTAATCTGGCAACTGTTTCCCAACAGTGTGGGTCGTCATCTTGTTTGATTCTCTCTAAAAGATAATTAGAACACATTTTTGAATAAAGGCAAAATTTTACATTCGTTATAACTCTTACCTATAACAACAGAACTTCGATATGATATTTTCCGAATCGATAGACATAGTAAAGTGTATTCCAATTTCTGAATAAAATGTATTTATCTCCTGAAGTGATTAATTTTAAATAATATCGATAAAGTTGAACTATAATATGAAACTTCTTGAGAATGAAGAAACTAGATAAACATCTAAAGGAATCTTAATTAAGAGATTCTTGAAAAAAGAGTACTTGTCCTAAAAAGTAAATGAAAGGTCAGAAATTGTTAAGAAAAAAGTGGAAGTGTCTCTGAAAGTTGTAAAAACGTAAATAATATGAAGTAAATTGAATAAAACTTGTGCAATTTGTATATGATAAGAATTGACTAAAGATAAAAGAAATAATTGAATTAGAAACGTTTTATATGCAATACCTCTCTCTATCCATGAATACCTTTTCAGCATAAATTGAGTCCATACAGCTATTCTCACTAAAACTGTATTACGTTCATTGTGACTATAAATACACTAGAATGTATGTCGATACTATTAAATTGCTTAGCTGAAGCAAACTGGTCATTTTCTGAAAGTTATTTGTAACAAATTAACAGAACAAATAAAATATCAACGAGCTGCTAAACGTGTTGCGCGATTATTAGGTTAAATTTCACTTGTGAAATTTAACCGATATACATTTGTATCGTGTATCAATTTCATAAGTAAAATTGGAACCTTAATCTGCCGTTACGTGACGTTTCAGTCACACGTGACATGAATGGTGTGATTGATGGGTGTTTAGTGATGGTACAATGGTGGAATGAGAGGAACCTGACGGATAAAAACTATCAGGAACCAGCTTTACCTTCCACAAATTACATATTTATCGACCGTACTTTTAAATCTGGTACCCAGAAGTAAAAAATGATCTGTTTGATCACTACAGCAAGGATTGATCCCATGCAAGAGCGGCAATATTCAATTTCTTAAATTGAATAGAGCTATAATCACATGCTTATTTTTTCCGTTATGTCATTCTCCCATTTAAAACAGCTGTAATTTCACCTGCTAAGTGTCTTAACACTGTGACATTTACCTTCGCCTCTATAAATGATCTCATAATATTCCAAAGAGATCAATGTGAAGAATGTATGACGTAATGCAAACAGAAGACCTTGAACTTGTTACTTAAGCAACACCTTCACCAGACCGAAACGAAAGGTTTAATCCGCGACCCCGCCTCCGATTGAGCAGGTGTGTGTGTGTGTGTGTGTGTGTGAGTGAGGGTGGGCGTGGGAGAGAGAGCGAGAGAGAGAGAGAGAGAGCAACGGGCAGGGACGGAGAGAATATGCCTGTGTGTGTGGCTGAATGTGCGTGAAAAAGACATACAGAGAGGGACAGGGAGAGGGGGACAAAATTGACTAACCGTTGAGATGGAATATATGAACTTTTTTAATCTTTTTTGTTCCTTGCTAAACTTTTAAATGAGATGGACTTGCTGCAACATGTGTTGTGTGGGGTAGGTAATACTTGGAATATTTTTAATCTGTTAAAACTGTTGGATACAAGATATTGTCAATCAATGTTTTCATTAGTTAGGAAGGTGTAGTTAGAACAATATGTTTGTCACTGTTTAATATAATCAAGTGGACAGGTCCACGGTCGTGAGTCAGCTTGGAAAGGGTCGGCAAACTGCATTCAAAGCATGTGCTAGTGTGAAGTTTATAGTTAAAATTGATGTTATAGCCATATGCCGCCTTTCTTTCGTGTATGAACAATTCTCTTAAAGCCTCGACAAATTAAACACCATATTTTTATTAATAATTGTAGAGGATCGTGACGAAGCGGTACGTGGTTAAGACATACGGTTATTTAACCTGACGGGTTCAACGCTCCTATCAGAAACTTCGGGATTTCACATCCACTGATTCAGGTAAATGCATGAGATTCATTCAACCTCCCTTCAATGACTAACATATTGTGAGTAGAGACTTAACAGTGAATATTGGAAAAAATATGCGCATGGACGCTTTGCCACGTCATGTTCTCCATGTTCGAATGCAATTATGACCTGCAATGAGCCGGTAATTTCGAGAGAGGCCCTGGAATTGGGTAACACAGGACAATACGTCTCCTGAAACCCTAAGCAGGTAGTTTTTTCAGTTTTTTTTTTTTTATTCAGGTCGCATCAACATCTAGATAATTCGAGACTAAAGACTTGCATTTAATGGTATGGTAATCTGTGAAAATCACAAGATAGGACTATGATTAGGCGTGAAAGGTACGAAGCACAAATACAACCATGCCCAGGCGGGACTCAGTGAATGGTCGGAATGACTGGACGTATAGTTGTGGTTACATGTGCTGATAGGTGCAATGGGCACTCACTGCCTCAGTCAGTAACGGATGAGTGTTCGTCGAGGTGACCAGACCGAATCTGCAGTAACTGATTTTTAAAATTTTTTAAAAAATTAATGTCGCAGTGAACTTCTAGATATTTTACGACCACTATTGCGCTTAACAGTACGTAAATGTGAGATTTCGACCTATATTGATTATATGGGGGTGAAAGAGGGACGAACAGGAAAACAACGCGTGCTCTATAGTGGGGTCTCGAACCCTGCATTCCATATCGTCGGAGATCACTATGGCATTAATTGCCTGGACGATCTGCAACTTACGGATCGGCTCTATAGTATTATATAAATTTTTTTTTATTTATTAGGTGCGTCTAAACACTAGGTCATTAGCGACCATATTGCATTTCAGGTGTGGTAACTTGTGAGGTTGACTTCTGTATGATTATAGGGGGGTGAAAGACGAACACGACAAGGAACATTGCGTTTGCGGGGCCGAACGCCGTTTTCCTCTCGGTCGGAGATTTTGCTACGGCAGTTGTCTAACACTCTGGCCATGCCGGATCACTCTTTGCAGTCCTCTTGTACAAAGGGAACAGAAAATATTGAATGACGCGTGGCTGCCTCGTCGTGGCGTTGCGAAGCACTGTGCGTGCGGTGTCCGCGGGCCACGCGCGCTGTCGGCGCGCCGACATTTTACAGGGCGCAGCGGCGTGCGCAGGGGTAATCGCGGCGTGACAAGATGGGCCGTGGCGGATCGGTGTGCTATTCCGCTGGACAAAACGCGCGCGCCGGCCGGCGCTCCGTGTCCCAACGAGGGGGAAATGCGTGTGTAGCCCATATGCAAAGCTTTTCGGTCTTCGGGTTCGCGGCAGCCTCATCGGCGCGGACATCATCGATGTTTACTTGCTGCCCAGGGTGACGCTGTGTCCATGGCGAGGTGCCGACCCTAGGGCATTACGCCCTGAGGAAGGTCGCAGAATGGCGACGCGAAACGTCGGCACCTTCGCCATGGACGCGGCGTCACCCGGACAGCCAAGTAAATAACTGACTCCGGCCGGCAGAAGCCTACGCTCTGTCATCATCGGTGTCGCTGAACAACTTCCGTTTGGTATTATTGTTGCTTGAAACATTTTCCGTTCTCACGTTGTTTCAGGGTTCCATCTGCCAGTCATATTTGAACACATTTCCAACAGTGTTTCATGTGGTTGTTTTATCATTTCTCGCTAGAAAGGCTGATAAACTACCAAGTATAAAGGCGAACAACAAATTTAAAAAAGATTACTAATGTTTAAAATATGAGAGACATGAAATTAAAGAAATATTAATAACTATTATTACATTATACCATGATGATCATTATACTTTGTAGTAACACCCATATTTATCCATGTAATAAAAACACACCCAAAAAACAACAAACAAATTGTGCACATTGTAGTAAAGATTTTGTTCAAGGAGTTTCCGCACTGTGAAGAGTTACGACAACTCAAGAGGTATGTTTTGTCGTGCGCTCGTTGGCAATAAACTGAAATCGTTGAATTTCATTCTTTGTTCACTGCTGTGATTTGTTCCTTTTCATTCAATATGTATTGGCTCCGATTTAACTAATCGCTTTGGTTGTGACAGGTTTATAAAAATAACCCCCAATTTAACCGAAGGAACTTCATCTAAATAATCTTACACTGCGTTTTAAGTTTTTAAAACTAACTGAGGTATTTCTTTAATAAATTCTACCTGAAGTAATCATAGGAACTATTTTTGGATTTGTGATAAAGCAATAGATTTTTTAATATTAACATTTAAAAGCGCCAACGTGAAACCACCCCAACAAAAACTAACACATAGATTTTAACCCCTAAAAAATCCATCTAATGACCAAAAAACCTATTATTAGGGGAAAACCTATAATTGGCAACTGTTTTCCCAACAGGTGTGGTCTTCATCTTTGTTTGGATCTCTCACAAAAGATAATTAGAACACATTTTCTTGAATAAAGCAAGAATTCTACATTCGTTTATAACTCTTACCTATAAAACAGAACTTCGATATATTTTCCGAAATCGGTAGACATAGAAAAGATAGTCCAATGTTCTGAATAAAACGTATTTATCTCCTGAAGTGATTAAATTTTCACATAATATCGTATAAATTGAACTATTAATGTGACAATTTCTTGAGAATGAAGAATACCTAGATAAACATCTAAAGGATCTCTTAATTAAGAGGATTCTTGGAAAAGAGTACTTGAAAGGTCGAAATTGTTAAGAAAAAAGTGCGAAGTTGTCTCTCGAAAGTTGTAAAAACGGGAAAATAATAATGAAGTAATTGATAAGAACATGTGAGAATTTTGTTATATAATAAGAATTGACTAAAGATAAAAATAATTGAATTAGAACGTTTTATATGCAATACCTCTCTCTAATCATGAATAACTTTCAGCGATTAAATTGAGTCCATACAGCTTATTCTCACTAAAACTTGTATTAAGCGTTCATGGTGACGTATATAATACCACTAGAATGTCATGTCGATACTATTAAATTGCTTATCATGAAGCCCACTGGTCATTTTCTGAAAGTTATTTGTACAAATTAACAGATCAAATAAAAATCAACGAGCTGGCTAGAAACGTGTTGCGCGATATTAGGTAAATTTCATCATTGTGAAATTTACCGATATACCATTTGTATCGTGTATCCATATCAAAAGTAAAATTTGAACGCTTAATGCTGGGCCGATACGTGACGTTTCAGTCAACGTGACATGAAGGTGTGATTTGATGGGTGGTTTAGTGATGGTACAATGGTGGATATGAGAGGAACCTGACGGAATATAAAACTATAGAACCCGCTTTACTTCCACAATATAACATATTTAACTTACCGTACTTTTTAAATCTGGTACCCAGAATAAAAAATGAAATCTGTTTGATCACTCCAGTAAAGGATTGATCAATGCATGCTGCGGCAATATTCAATTTCTTAAATTGAATATCTCCTATATCACAGTGCTTATTTTTTTTCCGTTAATGTCATTCTCCTCTCCATCTTAAAACATGCTGTAATTTCACTGGCTGCTTAAGTGTCTTTAACCTGTTGCATTCTTTACCTTCGGCTCTATAAATGATCTCATAATATTCAAAGAGATCAATGTGAAGAATGTTGACGTAAGGCAAACTGAAGACGCTTGAACTTGTTACTTAAGCAATCACTTCACTGGCAGACCGAGAACGAAAGGTTTAAGTCCGCGCCCCCGCCTCCGATTGAGCAGGTGTGCTGTGTGTGTGTGAGTGAGTGGAGGTGGGAAGAGTGAGTGAGTGAGTGGGGAGAACGTGGGAGACGTGGGAGAGTGGGAGAGTGGGAGAGAGTGGAGATGTGGGAGAGTGGGAGAGTGGGAGATGTCGGAGAGTGAGTGGGAGAGTGAGTGGGAGAGTGAGTGGGAGATTGAGTGGGAGAGTGAGTGGGGAGAGTGAGTGGGAGAGTGAATGGAGAGTGATGGGAGAGTGAGTGGGAGATGGGAGTGGGAGAGTGAGTGGGAAGAGTGAGTGGGAGAGTGACGTGGGAGAGTGCATGTGGGAGAGTGAGTGGGAGAGTGAAAGTGGGAGAAGTGAGTGGGAGAGTGAAGTGGGAAGAGTGAGTGATGAGTGGAGAGTGAGTGAGTGAGTGGAGAGTGGGTGGGTGGGTTGGGTGGGGGGAGGGGGAGTGGGGGAGTGGGGGAGTGGGGGGACGGAGAATGGGCAGGGGACGGAGAGAATGTGTCTGTGAGTGGCTAGGTGTGCGTGAAAAACCATACCA
>BOPP01000184.1:1427327-1450406 GCA_017312745.1 Gryllus bimaculatus
AGGGAGAGGGAGAGGGAGAGGGAGAGGGAGAGGGAGATGGAGAGGGAGAGGGAGTGTGCGGAGTTACAGTAGAGTGGAAAAAGGTAAACGACCACCTAAGCAGTGGTTTACCAAACCCAACATTGCACGAATCATGCCTTAAAAGGTACTAGTATTTCCCTTCATCGAGGAGCCACCACCATACCAGACAGAAGCAGTTCCTTTTGCCACTCATAGCGTGATTCACGAAATCACAGCCGGATAAACTTACAATCACAGTAAAAATCTTTGCAAAGTAAGTGGAAAGAAAAGTGCAGAATATTCAAATGCAGTGAAATTAATAAAAAAAAGCTATCTATTTAATGGTACAAAAATCCAAAAGGGGAATATAAAAATAGGTAGCCATAACTAGGATAAGAACAGGTCACAGTAAATGAACTTACACATCTGTTTACATGCAATCATTATTTTGATTAATGTAATATATATTTCACAAACTGTAAGTCATATTTTGAGGACGTGTTGCTTATAAATTAATAATCTTCAAACCTACTATTATGAAAAGAAAGTTTTGAAACATTGCAAGGCAATGTATTCGTTCAGTACTATTGTTGTATAATAATGTATGAAGAAATAATTAATTGTTGCTGATGATCTTCACAATTGATGCTACTGTAAATACACTGTGTTCGACTACTTTGTTTCGTGTAACCTTATTTTATAACAATTTAGTATATTATCTTAATGTTCTATAGAATAATCCTGCAAGTCGTTTTGGAAATGAATATATTAGAAGGCAGCTACGCGGGATCATCGTCGAAGTATCTCTACAGTCTTTTGTGCAAACTTGTTGAAAGGAAGCCGAAGGGTTCTTGGGTCTTTGTGTTCGGCATGCCACACCTTTATATTCAATACTTTTTTCCAGGACGCTGTTGCGTCTCAACACTGCAGAAGGCAACAGGTGAATCTTCCTTGATATTTCTAAGAGGATTGTTCAACCACTTCGAAGCGAAAGCTTTGAAGTTATTGACTCTTCATGTGAGAATATAATTTTGTCTCAAATTTTATTTTGTCTTCTCCGATTACTTATATATGCTGTTTACTTAAGTGTTAGTGGTTGATTAAAGGCTCACTATTATATCTCATAAACTAAAGATTGCAAAGCAACAGCGGATTGGTTGAACACAAAAAAATACTACAATAAAATGGAAAAAATATTCCTTCATCAAAAGTCACTTTGAAATACTTATTAACAATATACTTTCTTATTTAATTTTTTGATGAATTAGGTGAACTTTGATAAATTATTTACCAATGTGTAAACTTTAAATATTATTTTTAACACTGAAAATAAACTTCCCGCAAAGCAACTTTGCGAATTGTCTCTTATTCACTGCACTTTGTAAAGTGCTAGAATTCTGTTACTGCAACTTTTGAATTTTCTAAAATTGTACATCGATTTACTATTCAAAAGGCACCAGACCTCAGTGTCTTCAATTTTAATAGGCTCAGAAATGTCGTCCGTAACCTGCACTCGAACTAAGAATGAAATCTAATGTGTAGCAGGTCTTGTAATGTTTAATTATTAACCCTGAAGTCAATACAATCCCCTAAATCGTACTGCCAGAAAATATGACCAAATGTTAAAAAGGCGATCAAAAAATATAAAACGTTATGTATCACACATGGCCGTTATGCGCTCCTTAGTAATAATATACTCGCGTTATGGCGCTTGTAAATAATCGACCAACTTATACACAATGTTGTCCTTTAGCCACTTGCAAAATAAATTGTTAGTAATAGTCTGTTTTGAATATTCATGAATTTCATAATATTCAGGATTCACTTTAAGTGAATAAACAGACAGTGTTCATCATTATATCTAATCAAAAAAAAATTCTTTAGAACTTTTACATCAAAAGCGCAATTTTCATACAAAATAGTTTTGGTAATTTTCTAATTTCGTCGCCGGCTGTGTCACCGTAACTCAGTGCGCATTTCCAATATTCGAAGCGCTGCTGGAGGCTCGGAAGGTCATTTGATAATTTCCGAACAACAAGTGCAGTTCAATTCTGACGACTGGCTGGTGAGGTTAAGCGCGATTGCAGGGCCGTGTTTGTTTGTTCAGTGCTGGTGTAATATCCACCACCAAGAAATTTGCGTTTTACTTCATTTATATTGTAACGTTTATTAATGGTGAACATAGACGTTTATTTTGTTTCTTAATGTTATACTAAAAATACTTGATTTATGTACAGATTGTCTTCATAATCCTTGGGTTCTTCACTTGGTTATTTCCTTACACAACAACTCGCTTCTCTTTATTATTTATTTTCACTGTTACCTTCATTTACACTGTCACACACTCCGATGCACTCACCACTGCCCGATGCACTGACCACAGTCCACTGGGCTCATCATCACAGTTCACGGCGCTGACCACGGTCCACTGCGCTGCTGTTCACTGACTCACCGCGATGCACACTTCACAGCTCAGCTTCCACTTCGAACTGCCCTGCCGGCCGCTGGGCAGCGCATTTATACCTTACCAGCGCCCGCCTCGAAGGTCCTGGAACTTCTGGTTCGGGAGCCGCCGACAAATGATGAAATATTCTTTACATTATTTTTTTTAAATTGTTTGTTTGGAAATACAACTTAGAAGTCTTGGCGCGTCGACCCACATTCGTTGCCTGGGCGTTGTAGAAGAAGAGGAATTGTTAAAACATATTTTTTGAGTAAGGAGAATTTTTTAGCAAAATCATTTGAGAAATCGCGCTTTCATCTAATTCTAGAGATGTTAGTTGTGATATTCTTCTCGGCCCTGAGACATTAGACCTGTTAGTCTGTTGCGACTCGTTGATAACTCCATCTTCTTTTCGGTCTATCAATGCTTATTTTCCCTGAAGATGTGTGGAAGAGGAGTTGCGTCGATAAACGAATTATTTTCCATCTTTAATACATGGTATTTCTATTTCTATCTATATGTTTTGTTTTTTTCGTTTAGATTGTAAATTCCACGGTTCACCCGGATGGTCTCGTTTTTCAATCGACCTCTTCTTGTTACTCCTAGGATAGACCTCAAATATCTCAGCAGCTTTTATTCTGCTATAGTATTAACGTGCAGTACAGAGATCCCTTTTAGGCAAAATTACCACAAGTGGGTCGAAGAGTGGTGACCATGGAATCCAAATATACAAGTTTTCAAGGAACGTGTTTCTGATTTTATCTATCCAACGATTGTCTCTTATAAAATTAGAGACATATTTTTTACCATTCCGTTTTACATAAGTGGAGAAAATTTAAAGAGAAAAAGTGGAGCGAATTTTGAGATTTTTTAAAATTTCAATTGTAAAATTAGCAAAAACTATTTTTTGAAAAAAGTACATGTGCTTTTTTGAAGAGCTAACATTATACAATAGACTTTTTCTGAGACAAACATCTCTCTATATTTAATTTTTTTCCAATTTTCGAAAACTCGGGGAAATTAACGAAAACGAGATCTGCACTCTTCTCTATTTAAAACAAAATTTAATACAATTTGGAGCCATTTTTGAAAATTTTGAGAATGTCCCAGGGGCTTGATGGAAAGTACCCCCAAAATTAAAAATTCGTTTTCATTTTCCAGGGTCCGCGACATTAGCTAGAAGAGGAATATCGGGATAGAGAAAAATCAGTTTTGGAGAAAATCGGCTGCGCAAGCGTTGTGCACAGACGGACAAACAGACGTTTTGCCGCCAATCGATTTTTCGGTACGAAAGACCCACAAAACATGGATTCTGGTTACATCAAGTGATAGAGGATTTTTTTATATTTAGCAACTGGATTTATCCACTTTTTCCTTTCCTCGCCGTTTTACGGCGCACGATAATACTTCTCTTTTTGCATTAGTATCTGCGAGAAAGTATAAATTTTAAAAACAAGATTTTCTCAAAAACTGCTCAAACTAGTTTCTAAACACTTTTGGCCCTACTAAATGCACTCTATAAGATGACATAAACGACATATTGCTGTGTTCGTTTCTTTCTTCAAAAATTAAAAAAATGTGACTTTGTTATTTGTTTCTCACGTCTTTAATATTAATGCGGCAATTTGTTCACATTAATGTATATATGAGTTCATGTGCTTTTAATAATTTCAGGTAAAGTTTCTCGAAAACCCAACAGTTTTTTTGAGAAAATGAGCTCAAATTTCTGAATTTCAACATGGATTGAATTCAATTTCTTTGTGAAGCAGATCTCTGGAGACCGGCTGCTCTGAAAGGAAGTTTTCGTCTGTTCTCCGATCAATACCAGGCGAATGCCCGAGTAATGCTTTAAGAAGTGGTCATGGACCACGCGCAATCTTTCCTATCTTTTCTTTGTCCCGTCATCTCCACTTACATATGTCAGGTGTGACGTAGTGAAATAAGAAATAAATTTTAATAACAAAAGAAAAATAATATATTAAATATTATGTACAAGTTACAAGGAATTGCTAATATTAAAACACTCCGGCAACCTTTTCCTTTCAGAACACTGCTTTACCGCAGAAAATACAAGCCACGCGTGATGCGCGCTGTCGGACCTCCGTCCCGTGACAATTACCGTCACATGACCTGACGCCAAAATTTAACCCGGTCGTGGCGACCGTGTGCCTACAGCACGCGAGATCGTCTGGCCCTTACTCTCCGGACATCTCGCCCACACTCCTACACCCCTTGTACACACACGTACAAGCTTCCCGATGCAAACTGAATGAGAACGCGGGCGCAGATGGCGCCGCGTTAAATAGTTGAGGCTGACACCCCCACCACTGTTCCATAGATAGGCTCGCCGGCTGGCGTCCGCGAGGCTCGCTGGCCAGCAGCTTGGTTTACGCCCCCACACAGGATTCTCAGGTTGGCAACCACAAGCGAGGCTCACTGGCTAGCATCCTCGGAGTTTACAGCCTACGGTAGTTTTGGCTCTGCGGCTCTACCTGAGTCAACCGCCAGAGCGCAAACTCCCGGAAGTTCAGGCTCAACCCCTTCCTCCCCCGCAGCGTACTTTCACCGACCTAACGGTTCTGGCCCTCGTGTTAACGACGCCACACAGGAAACGAGACGGGACTTTAAGAGTTGGTTCCGGCTGGGCAAGGTACCTAGAGGAAGATATTCCCCAAAACTTGACGTAGGTTGGCGCCGGATCTCACCATGAACACCGCCACCTCCCACGATCAAAACATTCTCTACACTAACGGTGCTAATGAGCAAATCAGTTGGCGTGACCGATCCCTTCAATTATACAATCTGAAAAAGGTTTCTGTCGGAGCTAATATCGCTAGTTTCTTCCAGTCTTCCATGATGCTGTCGTGTTAGCTCAAAGACTTTAAATTTTTAACCAACTCTTCAGTTTTTACTTTGAAAACATTTGTGTATTTCGTGGCTAGTCTCACAACTGCCCTGTTTCTCTTTATAACTTCTCACGTGCCTGAAGTATGGTACGGGAGTTCATGTGCTCCGAGGTAATTTATGTATTGAACATACCGTACTTGTATTAGAACAACATTTCGTGGATCATTTTTTACAGCGTTGCGACAGTATTGTTGCCACTTTTGAAACATCAACACTTAAATTCCACATACACACATTCATCAACCAAACTACAAAAACAAAAACAACAATAATAATAATGATAATAATAAAGATAAATAATAGTAATAATAATAATAATAATAATAATAATAATAATAACAATAATAATAATAATAACCGAGCAAAGTGGCTCAGTGCGTAGCGCACACACTTCGCTGTCGGGAGGCCCGGGTTCGACCCCTGGGCCGGCTATCTTGACCGCGGTTTTCGTGGTTTCCCTTGGTCATACAGGTATGGTTAGAAAAGGGTCAAGTTTCGATTTTTTCTTCGAATCAAAAGTTCTGCATGAAGAATCTGAAAATATCCATTTTATTTGGAATTGAAATATTCTAATTTAACGCAGATGATTAACACTCACATTGGTACGTAATTAGAGGTTATGCTGGTAAAATATAAATGATCTCATAGATGCTTAATGCAATATTTTTTTAAATCATTAGAGTAACTATCAATCTTTTCGTCCTTTTTGAATTCTTACGATATTCATCAACACTTTCTAATAATCCACTTTTATTCCCCCTATTTGATTTCATTCGTCATATAGAAGTGGAAATGCTGTTTATTCTATTGCGCTCCGCTTGTGGATTGAAAGTCTGACCTCGGTTAGGCCTTCACAGGAGTTTGACTCTTATCTTTCGTAGCAATACGCCCGACTTCCATTTTCATTATCCAGTGACAACTCAAGCGATTTACATTTACATATTCTCGATACAACAAACGAGAGCATTTGCATTTTGTTCCCTTTGCTCCTGCTTTTCGTTAGCCCTTTCCCCAAAGTGTCTCCCGTCCACTGCAGAAAACGATTTGCATTTCACAGGAAATGCGCTTAGGAAATATCAGACGATGCGCGAGCGGTTCGCTTGTTAATATTTGGGATTAAAATGCTCGTTTATACACGTGTTTACGTCCATTTCAAAACGACTGCTGTTGACTGTGCCTGTCCTCAAAATTCTATAGCTTGTTTGTTTCATTATTTGTAATTGCTTCTTTTTTTTGAATTTCATGCATTGTATTGATAATATTCTCGTGTATTGAAATAAACGTCTTTTAAAATAAGTCATGTTCTTTGAATGAGACTACAAAAAAAACAACAAAAAAAAAAACAAAACAAGAGTCGAGGTCACTCTCCCTCCCTACAGAGCGAGAGATAGAATGTAAGTATGTTCTTTGGGCTTGCGTGCTTGGATGTCAAGGGGTATTCAAAGTTTAAGCAGTAAGATTATCATGTGAACTGAAATGTTTTTCGTTAATATATGTCAATCAGATATCACCTTATTAGCGAAGTCCGAATTTTGCGAAAATAATAAATATTGTTTCATACATTGCCAATATTTAGAGTCACTTGCAGTCACAAGATAAGCTCCTTAGGACGCTGGTTGCAACCTGGAGTTACAGGTTTTATATTTCACCAACATCTAATCGGGTAATAATAATAATCATAATATTATTTATTTCCAAAAAATTACATTGATAGTGTACAACAGATGTTTCTATTAACATAAAAAATTAGAACAACAATAACCATCACCATAAAAACAACAAAACAAGAATAAAGAATACTAATTTTGCTTTACTACATTAAGAAACAACATGAACATTATATTTAATTAAGAAATTAATATCAGTACTCAACAGGAAAAAATTAATCTAAATCATGAAATTATTATCTAAAATAACAAATTGTAAATTAATTAAACAAGATGGCAGTTGTCCACAATAAAAAAATGTAAGTTAAGTTATTTTTAATTAACATATTGAAAATTTGTAGTAACAAATAAACAAGCAAAACGAAATCATATTATTAATTAAATTAACAAATCAAGAAAACTAATAGAAATTATAAGCCAAATAGAAAGTAACATGAATTAAATTGTCAAATTATCTACATTACACACTGGGTATTGAGCAAGTTAGAGCCATAAAATATTATTAGAAAATTAATTATACATTTATAAATTAATAAATATTAAATAAACACACACAATAACAAAAATTAGTCTATAAGTGTACAATTAACAATTGACATAATTACTAATTGAAAAATTGCAATCAAATTATTATCTAAAAATATAAATAAACAAATAAAAAATCAATACAACTGAATGAGAGTAGGCAAGTCAAAAGTGGGAATTAAAGAACAACAGGAAATTATACATTATTAACAACTGTTATCTTGTGATAACAGAAGTTAACAGTACAAATGAAGATTTAGTTGCACATAATTAACAAAATAAAGTCTTGTAATGACAGTACTCAATAGGCAAAAAGAAATCAAAATCATCAAATTAATATCTAAACTAACAAACAGATTGTAAATAAATGAAACAAGATGGAAGTTGACAACAGGCAAAAAAACGAATTAAGTTATACATAATTAACGTATTAAAAACTTGTAGTGACAAATCAAAAAGCAGAAAGAAATCAAATAATCTAAATTAACAAATAAATTATTAATAAAACAAAATTACAATAAGCAATAAGCTAAAGAGATAACACTTGAGCTTTCTATTTGTAAGTCGTGCCTAGTATCTTGTATACCTTTTTTCAACATCCTTTTAGACGTAACTTCTAATATTACATCCGGAATTGAAATGAGCTGTTTTGGAATGGTTATATTAAGCATACTTTCTCTTATAATTTATTTAAAGTCTCTGGAAGTATAAAATTGTGTCTCTTTCTAGTTTCATAGCTGTGCCCACTTATTTTTCAGTATTCTTCGTCTTTGTAGAATTTGAAAATCATGCATTTTTTTAACAGACATGATTCAATACTCTGCTTTACTGCCATCCAGGGTTAGATTTGTAATGCTAATTTTTTCCATTGAGGATTTTAATCCATTTATTCTGTTGGTTCTGTGTAATATCTACATTAGCTTTAGATGGAGCCTCCCCCCCCACGCTCCAATTCCATACCTGATCAAAGACTCTATTAATGAAAAGTAGACTAATTTGAAAATTGTACACTATACAAAAGCTTTATTTCTTATTAGTTTCCAAATACACGTTATTATTTTCTTGCTTAATTCCAAAATCTTATCCCTCCAGCTCAGATTTTGATCAAAAGTTACTTCTAAATACTTCAATTTGCTTACAGAATTAATTATGCTATTACACTGACAGTTCTTAAAATCTTTGTGTATGCAGTCAGCTTTGTGAAATAATATTTTAGCTTGTACTCTTGAAGCTTTATGAGCCCTGATATGCAATTTTTTAGTCTTTTTCTCATTTATAATTAGACCTTTATCATTGCACCATTTTTAGAATATTTTAAAATTCCTATTTTCACAGTTTTTAATTCACTTTAAGTGTTAACTATTTTGACCCTAAATGATCTTCCTCCTATGTGTAGTTTTTTATATAACTGTAAATCCTGCAACTAACTCCTATACTTTCCAGTGCATCTAACATATTTTTACTACTACTACTACTAATAATAATAATACTAATAATAACTATTATTTCGACGTAAATAATAAACTGTCGCTGGCATATTATTATAATTATCACTGTCATCATCATTATCAGTATCATCATCATCTTCACCATTGTCGTAATCACCACATACTATGAAAAGGGCTTGGTACATGTTTACGAAAACCTCAGAAAGGTTAATAGATATATAGCACCGGACTAGTGTCTTACAATCGGTTAACTCTGCAAATTCAATAGAAGACTTCATTATTGCTCACTAGAATCCATTTCATCTGACAAAAATGTTCGTAAATAGATCTTCAACGATGAAAATTAGAACAATGACAAATGCATGATTGACCGATATTTCCTCAGGGAAAGTATATATTAAATATGAGGCTGTATTATAGGTGTATGACCAGATTTTCTCGAAAACCTACAATTTCTATTATTTCTCAGTCTTTTTAGACACTTTCTTTATGTTGATTCCAGTTTACTCATCGATACAACTTGTCAACAATTTCTGTTCCTCGCCCCTTCTCCCTCTATCCATCTCACTCCTTCTCTACTAATCTCTCATCCTCTACCCCGTCTCTGAATATCCACCCAATTCTCTCTCCTCCTCTACCCAACTCTTTCCCTCTATCCATATGTCACTCTCTTCCTCCACCTATGTCTTACTTTCTCCATCTACACATCTCTCACTCTTTTCCTCTCTAGCCATCTCACACTTATTTCCTTTTACCCATCTCTCTCTCTTTCCTTTTACCCAACTCTCATTCTCTTTCCTTCTACCCAACTCTCATTCTCTTTCCTTCTACCCAACTCACATTCTCTTTTCTTCTACCCAACTCTCATTCTCTTTTCTTCTACCCAACTCTCCCTCTCTCTCTCTCTCTCCCTCTACCCATCTGTCTGTCTCCCCCTCTTACCAACTCCCACTCTCCGTCTCTAAACATCTCCCTCTACTCGTCTCCCACTCTCTCTATCTCCCTCTACCCATCCTTCTCTCTTACCCATTTTCGCCCTCTATCCATCTCTTTCTCTCAAACCATCTCTCCCAATTCTTTCCCCCTTCTCTCTTCCTCTTACTATATCCGTTCTATCCATCTCTTTCCCTTAAATCATCTCTCTCCCATCTTTCCCCCTTCCCTCTCCCTCTATCCATCTCTTTCCCTCTACCCGCCTCTCTGTCTCTCCCACCTCTTTGACTCCCTCTACCCGCCTCTCTTCTCTCTCTCTCTCTCTCCTCTCTCTCTCTCTCTCTCTTCTCATCTGTGTCTCTCTCCCGCTCAGCTTGTTTCTCCGGTAGTTCTCCATCTTGGCGTGGATCCTCCCCGCGCGACGGGGAAGCGTTCGCCGTAACGGAATTTACGCGGCGTCGGAGTGACTTTGCCCTGAGCCAGCGCAGCACCTCGGGGGCGCGTCGGAGCGCGCCAGGAGGCGCCGTCGGCGACGTCATTTAATTAAACCAGGGCTTCCCAAACTGCTGTCGCCTCACTTGGCTGCCACCTGACACCTCGAAACTGAATTCGTAGTTCGAAACTGGTTTATAAACTTTGAGGTCGGAAGAAGACTTTTTTTTGTTTTGAGCAAAGTTGTGTTGGTTTAGACCTTTTCGTTTGTGTTTTGTAGACATCGCGAGCGCAGGGTTTTTTACTTGCGTCGAAGTCTGCTTTTGGATTCTTGCGTAAAGCGTGCGAAATTTAAGTACGTGGTTGTAAATTGATTGGCTTCTCTCATCGTCACGTATCTGAACATCCCATTCCATGAAATCATTCATCTAACTTCTCGTAACACTCTACTATCCGCGAACCCTGTTGAGGCGGTTTTTACTCGGGGAATTTGAACGTCCCAACGTCAGAACCGAAAAAAAGGAAATATGAGATAAGAAGCAAGACGTAGAGAGTCAGGTAAGTCCACACCTATTTCGTAAAGTAAACTCGATAAAAAATAGTGCCCACTGAAGCGGTAAGCGCACACGGTGCGGCGGCGAAGATTTCTGCGGATACAGAACTCACAATAATCACTAATTTACGACGATCACTTCAGCAATATCAGCTATGAAAAATGTCTGCTCCACAGGCTTTCTCTGAAAGCTGTGCAATAAACTACATAATTCCAATAATTTGCATTGGTATTAGTTTTCATCGCTTTTCGCAGTTCACACGAAATTCATGAGAATAAGTTGAGGGCAGGGTAAGCCGGACACCTGCATTGTGTCATGACTTTGATAAGTTACACAGTTACATGTTCGCATGAGGAATGTCTGTACAGATCTCCCTAGCAGCATGGTAAAGTTATAACTTACGTGCATGGAAAAAAAGCATGTTGTACAAATAAAGAGTACATAAACTGGCCATTTAACACCATCTCTGAGAAGTAATAACAAAAGACAACAACGTAGACCATGGTGTATCCAAGTACACCGCACGAGTACTGAAGTATAAAAGATCTTTCAGCCCCTCCTTCAGTACAACTCACCACTGTGACATTTTGCCAAGACAGGGAAGATCATAACGTTAGAAGACTACTCCTTCATTTACGACTCTATCAGAAATGAGCATGGCACTCATACACGTTTTAATTGTATTTGTATCACTAATTTTTTATTACTTAATAAAAATTACGTAATTAATATGATTAAATTATACAACAGAAAGTACTTAACTGAAATTACAATGAAATAAGAATGACGTAAGTGGTCTTGCATAAATGTAATGTAATGTTTACTTAAGTCCAACCAATAAAGTACTTCACTGTTTTTACCAACTCAAGTGACATTACTTTATCTCGCCTAAACACGAACCTATTCCTATTAGACGTTGACATTGCAGTCTCTAGTTGACATCATATAGCACTGGTGTTTCTTATAGAGGTGCTAACAACAGGATCATTTGACCATGAGGACTGATCTTTTCAAGACGCGTAATGTTTCCATTTTGTGTAAAAACTGAGAGCACCACATTGGAAATTCCTTTATGCTAGAAATAGGATTGTCAGTGCTGCGATCTAGCAGCTAATTGGATCTCTGTGTATTAATTCCAAGAAATAGTAACTTTCATCTAAATGAAAATAATTAATATTGATATTCAGAATGATAACGTGATACAATTTAATTTACATTAGTTATTTTCAAAAAACTGCTTTAATTATATTTATGAATTTAAAGTCAGTTAAGTTTACAAGCGAAAATGTTTTAAAACACCAGATTTAGCACCTGCAAGAGACAACACTAAAAAAGCGAATGTCGCTAATTGCAAATATTTGTGTATAAATACATTTTTAAAACGCTCAGTATGGTACCAAATGCACTAAATAAGTAACGCAGTTGTGTATTGTTTTTTCTGGATTTTTAGTTGGTATTCCAAATAAAATAATTGAAAGCGTTGTCTTTGCCAATAATATTGTTTATTGAAGTAAAAATTAAACGATATTTTGGCAAAGACAACGTATCCATTTTATTTTAACACAGTGGGGGGCCACTGTTGCCAGATTCCGCTATTTACGACTTTTCTCCTCAACGGTTAATATTCCACAATTTCTGCCTCAATAAAAACTGTTTAAATTTGTTCACCAAGAAGTTGTCGAAATGGTTAAAGTCGTCAGACCCAGCTTTCTACTAGATATGTATTTGTCTCATCCTTGCATATGATTGTAACGTTGTAGAAATTGTCAAACACATTTCATTCATTTCAATTTTGTTGACTTTCCTCTTGCCCAAATGGTTTCATAAATTTGTCATTTTAAAACTTTAGATGCAATTAATAATTGTAATTTTATATTATTTACTGAAGTTTTTGTTAAACTGCAGTTGAAACAATAGGCTTTCATACTCGTTTCGTTTTCGCGAGATACATGGGGAAATTTCCGCATTTGCGCAGTCCCTATTTCACGTTCCCTCTTTCGGCCTCAGGCAACACAGGTTGGGACAGCCCTGACTGAACACTGGGCGAAGAAGGAGCCCTGCAATGGATTCTCGCTTATTCGCACCTCTCGCCGTCTGCGCAGCCATTGAAGCTCTCTTCTTGCGTCAAATGATCCCGGGAATTGTTAAGCGTAGCGGAAATGCGTTTGTAAGCCGCTCGTTCTTCCTTGGTAGCCGACCTCATTCTCGGAAGCCTGGCGTTTGTTGCTTGTGAAATAGTTGTTGAGATAAAATTGGAGAGCGTTTATTGAGAATGCACTTTTACTTTCTGGATGACGTAATTAGGAAGTAACTAGTGGAAAACCATGCGATTAAATCCCAGGGAAATTCAAAGTCGAATTCAATTTTATTTGTTAGTGTATTTATTTATGATATTCAGACAGAGAAATGAATGAATTCTTCTTATAGTGTATCCCTGCCCTGGCATCCCCTGCCTTATGACGAACTGCCCGAAATCCACCCTGCTCCTTTCCACAATTTTCGTCCTGTGCTGCCTCGCCTGACCCCGCTCCTGCCCACCATACCCTGGCCTGTTTACTACGATCGCCGTTGCCTGAAATTTTCATACCAATTCATCATCATGAAATTTTCATACCAATTCAAAAGTGAAGTGAAAACAAATTGAAAAACGCAAATGCATCGTCAAACTGCACTGAACTGCACGATCTAACACTGTTCAAAAAAAATACGCAGAGACTTCCATGGTACCTTCAGAACTGGTTTCTTACGCCTCCTTCCGGTTGTAATTTATGTGCAATTCTTTGGGGTCGCGAATTGGCCATCTCAGGACTAACCGAACGTGCAACCCACCCGGGCTCACACATATGTATCGAGGGTGATTGCACGTGACGTTCATGGGTGGATCAGTATTTTCATGCTGAATCGATTTTTACGCTTAGGGTTGTTATCCCTGGGGGATTATGTGAAATCAATCATAATGGTGATGACGAATGCGAATGGACAATAACACACATACAAAGACACAAACAACCAAGCTCAAGGCAGGACTGGGTCCCCGTGATCCTTCGGTCCGAGACCGCCTCGGCACAACTCCCTTAGCGAACTCGGCTACCCGTATCGGCATGTTTTAAATATTATCAATATTTATGTAGCATCTAGAAACAGAAGTTACACGTTCTACCATCGGGAACTTCCATCTATCAAGCAACACCTTATTGTCGGGAATACATTGAGTAGTTCATCCGGTTTACATAACAGATTTTAGAAATAAAGCGTCATGTAAATTACTTGTTAATCGTTATGATAGACGACCTCAGTCCTAGATTTCGGACATTTGATGTTTGTGGAACAGTTCTCGAGGCAAAAACGTTGATATTAAAATATGAATACACTGAGGTGACAAACGTCATGAGATAGCAATATGCAAATGTTAATACGGGTGTAGGATCACGTACAAAACCAGTGCACGCAGAACTTTCATTTGTTCTCAAGTGATCATTTGATCTCAATGTTTCTGATGTGATTATGGCAGCACGACGGGAATTAATAAACTTTGAATGTGAAATGTTACTTGGAGATAGACGCGTAGTATTGTACATTTCAGCATCGTTAGGGAATTCAAAATTTCGAGATTCAGAGTGTTAAAGAGTGGGCTGAGTATACCTAATTTCAGACATAACCTATCACTTAGAACAATGCAGTGGCCGATGGCCTTCACTTAATCGAGATCAGCGGTGTTTGCGAAGAGTTTTCAGTGCTAACAGACAAGAAACACTTCGTGCAACAACAACAGAAATAAATGTAGGACGTACGACTAACGTAACGGGTAGGGCCAACACCGCCTAGATTAATACAAGGCCTGCGCATTTGAGTTTTTCAAAGCCAATATGAGCTGGAGAAGACCGATTTGTTGTAGTTAAGGCGATCCTGTTGTGTACGTTGACTAGCACGGGGAGCTATCGAGTTGTGGTTATGTAGACGTGATCTATTGTTGATAATAGTGAAAATAATCGTGAATAGGGGCTGTGACCCCAAGTGAGTGAATTTTGATAAAAAGTGAAAAGTGTAAGTTACTAATATCCGTGTTTACTTTCAGCTTTGTGGATTGCATTTGCGAACGTGGGAAATTGAGAATAATTCATTGTTCTTTGTCAAAATGGACTAATAGCAGTCTTCCTTTAAAACATACAAGACTGTCTCGTAAAGATACGCCATTGTTATTGCCCAATTGTCGTGCATACTTTCCTGCTTACTATATTTACCCAAGCACTTTCTACAGAGAAAGTCATCAACAAAAGAAGCTTGTCGCTATTGAAGAAAGTGCAAAAAACCATTGCAAGATCAAATGAAATATTTTTCATTTCTTTTGATGAACTAAGAAGTGAATTGGAGATGTTTATTTCGGACGATTATTAATAAGAAAGACTATGCTTTTTCAACATATTGATTGTAATTCTGCCCCTAAAATTGTCAATTCAGTAGTGGTATATAAGTAATTGAAAGTCAATGTGTATTATTGTAAAAATGTATTAAAACTTGGAGGCTCTTCAATGTCAGATAGTGTACAGTGCCAGATAATCAGTATAATACGAATTAAATTGGTGTTTTAGAAAAATGTTGGGTTAGAGTTGTGTTTTAACACAAGTAGTAGTAGTAGTAACAGTCCTCATGATCGTTTGCTTTAATTTCAGAGATCTGACTTCAAATCGATACTTCAAATTCACAATTTGACAAACCTGTTACATTTATGCCGAAACAAATAAAATTCCTCACTAAGACAAGAAGTGCATATCAGTACAGTTCATGGGTTTTCATAAATATCTTTTATGATATTTACTATATAGCCTTATTCTTATAAAGATTTCAAGCATTCAGAGTTCATAATATTTTGTCGTCCTAGTGCGATTAGAATATTGTTTATGAATGTATTTGGTTTAGAATTGAACAAAGTGAAAACAGTTTTTTAAAGTATACAAGAAACAGATACTCCTTCATAAATAAAGTGACAGTGATAAATTAGCGACTCTAATAATGAAATAGATACATTAAAAGTCACTAGTGGATTTTAAGGAAGATAATATTGTGAGTACTAAATGTAATGGCCAATTACTTGCATTAAGTGACACCTATGGTCATGATATCAACCATAATTACAGATCTGAAAGAGATAGCACACATTGTACCTGTAAATGAAATATATGCACAGGGCTCGGGAAATATTTTGAGAAAAATATGTTAGGGATAGAACAAGTAAAACTTAATTTTACACTTAAGAAACAACTTAAATGTATGTACAAATTTTCAGCTGAAAAAAGTAGACCTTTTCATCTTATTTGATAGTGTAATTTATAATTTCGCCTGAAAACCAATTTTACTTTGTCTTTCAGTTAATGTGGCCTTCTTGAATGACTGCTCACGCCTTGTGTGTCTAGGTGATGTTGGTAGACCTACGCGGCAAAATTTGCGTTTAATGGGCTAATGCAGCCGAAGACTGACTCGAGTGGTTATACAAACAGAATGACATTGCCTGCAGCGCCTCTCCTGGGCTCTTGAGCATATCGATTCAACAATAGACGGCTGGGAAATCGTACCTTTGTCAGATGAGGTCCGATTTCAGTTGGTAAGAGCTGATGGTAGGGTTCATCGCAGACCGCACGAAGCCATGGACCCATATTGTCAAAAAGGCTCTGTGCCAACGGGTTGTACCTTTGTAATGGTATCACCTTAATTAACTTTTTAGATTATTAGATGGTAAATCAACTTTTTGGAGACCATTTGCAACCATTCATTGACCACATTTTCCCAAGAATTACGGAAATTTTATGTATGAAAATGCGCCATGTCTCCGGGCCACAATTATTCGCGATTGGTTTGAAGAAAATTTTGGACATTTCGAGCCAATGATTTGGCCATCCAAATCAGCTGACACGAGTTCCATTGAACAGTGAGAGGTCAGTTTGTGCACAAAATCCTGCTCTTTCGTAATTACGCAGGCAGCATGGTTAAATATTTCTGCAGGGGACTTCCAACGACTTGAGTCCGATGATGCTGCGTCGAATTGCTCTATTTCGTCGGTCAAAAGAATGTTTTATACGCTATTAATGTAGAATGACTTTTTTCACTTCAGTGTATATCAAGAACAAAAACTATAAAAGTTTTATTGAAACGAACTAAAATAATTTATACTACATTTTCTGTAAATATAATTAGTTTTGATAAAATTATTTACTTATGGGCGTAAGATTAAAATATTTTAAACATTAACTTCGATGACATTGTTGGTATGGTAGGGAATGGTTTTGTGTTTTACTGAGAAGAAACAAATTACTATTGCAGAGCATATTTTGTCCATGTATTCATTAATAAGACAAACTAGCGTACCCGTGCGACGAGTCTCGCATGTTCATCCCCCCTAATTTTTCCAAAGGGTTTAGTGGAACTGAAACATGTGGGAAATGTGTGGGGAAAAATGGGAACATGTGGTCCTTTTCCATTGTAGCTCCCTCCACAAAAAATAACAGAACTTGTAGACCACAACAAAATATTAAATGGATGGTTGCATTACACGCATAAGAAACAATCTTCATCGGTATCAAGAAACTATCAATAGTACTTCTAGTTGTTTTTTGGGGAGCAAATCTTGAATTAATAATATGCGAAGGAACCTCGTCAGTCTGCCCAAACCACGGTGTACAAAAAATTCGTAAATAGTATAAGAGGGAGGAATCTAAGTCTTCTGACCGTTACGTCGCAAAGATGACCAGAACCCAGACCTGAAATATAGGCAATATATTATGTATTATTCCATGTACGATGTGTGGTTTTGGTACTATCGATTTGAACCGAACCAGCAAACATTTAATAGAATGTTCAAGAATATCTATTTCTCACTCAATTAACGTTTGTTTGAGGCCTTTGGCCTCAAAACTTTAGTTTTAAGGATCTATAACCCTTAGTTTAGGCGTTATTTAACGATATAGCTGACAGTGTGTTGCGGGTTGCATTTGACATAAATAGATGGGTTCTTAAAAGATGGATGGGTTTTTTTCTTCATATT
Organism: Gryllus bimaculatus; assembly: GCA_017312745.1. Lineage (NCBI taxonomy): Eukaryota > Metazoa > Arthropoda > Insecta > Orthoptera > Gryllidae > Gryllus > Gryllus bimaculatus. The sequence goes on from BOPP01000184.1 coordinate 1,445,273, forward strand.
TTTCAAGTGTAAGTGCAATTCGCTACATCTCCGTGAAACTCTCTTTCTTTAACGTTCTAATTTATAAAGATCAGTTGCGTGTGAGAGCCGAAAAGGAATACTGAAATAATAAAGGAGATGATTTTATTTCTAGAGCGTTAGGTTAAGAGTGTTATACAAAAATAGACAAACATTAGTTTGCCATTTTTTGAGAAATAAAGTGGCAGACGAATGTCTAAAATAGTATGCGTAAGCTTTGAGTAATTTTAGAGATTTACGTTTTTAGGTCTATACTCCATAGAGCTAAAAAAAACTCCATTTGTTTATAAACTGGTGTACATAGGTTCCCCTTTTGAACATTTTTTCACTTAGCATTTTAACTGAACACACTTATTTTATAATACGGGTTTTGGTGGATAATGGAAATTTTGGGGTATTTAGAGAATTTTCATAAAGGGAGATTTGCACAAGATAGTTCAAGTATGGTCCTGAGGCCGTAACATAATCACGCGATCAAATTCTCGTTTTCTTTGCCTTTCTTAACATTTGTGTAAGTATAGAGCGCAATGCACTTCATTCAATTCCAGAAGTTCTTATGGGAAACACTTTGCATTACTATTTGAAAGGTTTGTATACATTTTTTAATTTTCAGTTGTTTTTTTTTCATATTATTTTGGCGTTGACGTACTATTCAATAATATTATGATCTTTTACTTCTAAATTGCAGATTTTTTAAAAATAAATATCAAGCAATTATAGAATATTTAGTAAACACTTTTGAAAAATTGTTTTCAGTATTTTAATTTTGTAATATAATTTTTAATTTCATATTTCTATTTTTTTGGTGAGCTATAACAAGATGTTCATGTGAATTGTAACTAGTGGTACTGACGCAATGATTCTATACAAACTTTTGCATTAAACTACTATTTGTTTCAGCCAGCAGGAAACGAGGTTCTTTCAGTGCGGGCATAGCGTACTAAAATCTTAATTTTTATCACCAGAGCAAAAAATGAGACGATGTTCAAGTGTTGAGATAAATCTGTAAATACAACAAACCAAGCAAAATATTTTCGTCTGACCGTAACCGCTACTACTGACCGTAATGTATCATTAAGGCTAAATGCACCGAAAAATACTTGTAGGGAAATTCAATAGATCGCAGCACTATTACAGAGGAATTTATTTTACTGATAACGTCTGAATCAGTTGGCCGATTTTCGATTTGTAAACGGCATTTGACGCCTTTTTAAAATATAATTTACGCTACGATGACCTTTTTCCAAAAATCTAGCAAAAACGCAAATTTGAAATTCGTTCTCAAACTTCTGAGAACAAATTTAAAAATGTGGACTTATAGCGCGATGGTGACATGCTTCCTGAATCCAACGCCGTGACAATCATGGAAATCGGACAAATAAGAGCGTCATAAAGTGAAATTTACGAAAACACCCCCCCTTCCCCTTCTGCGCCGTTGCTTCACCCCCCGCCCATTGTGGGCCCTCTGACAGCGCGGTGGCACGGCCCGGCGTCGTGCGGCCAGCCCTGACGGACGGAGGAGGCGGTACTTGTGGGACACGCAAGCCACACACTCGGTTTATGCATTCGTCACTTTGCATCTCAATCTATTCTTCCACGGATATCAAACTAGAGATTCTATACTACTATTACAGACCGAGGTAAACGGTCTGTAATAGTAGTACATAACTACCTTTTTCACATATTTCCGTCTTCCTTCGAATACAATTTTAAAATTTTTTTATGCATTACTCAAAATTTTGATTCCGATTTTTAACAATTTTTTTAAAAAAAGGAACTAATTGTGTAAATATCCGCATTAGTCCATCTCCTCACATTTTATTTTCGATATGTTTTACTTCTAAGGTATTCTGTTATCACTCCACCTTGGTCTAAGATCTTCCGGTGTCAAATACCGTAAAAAATGAGCGGAGTATACGCACGAGCTCTTTTATCCACTCGATTTTTGATCTCAAAACGATGTTTATCTGCTTTAAAGAGTTCATCTGGTGAATCTCTTTTCCCAAGTAAAATAGTCGAAGGCTGTTTAGCCGACATTTCGACCATTTTGTCGTGGTCTTCCTCAGGGCTGGTATGCCCATACATCAGATGGTATGGACATGGTAAGACCACTACATGATGGTCGAAACGGACAGCCGAGATCATGCACATGACGCTGGCTGAGGAAGCCTACGACTTCAAATTTTTAAAAAAAGTGGTAAAATAGCGGTCTGGCGAGCTATATCCCGACTCCAGTGCCGTAACAAGCATCGAAATAAGATAGTATGAATCATGACGTATCCCAGCGTACTTGGTAAGTTATTTTGATATAAAACAATTTTTTTATATTTGTATAATTTTGAAAAAGAGAGAGATCCAACAAGTCGATGAAGTGGGTGATCGACCCAACAAGTCGATGAAGTGGGTGATCGACCCAACAAGTCGATGAAGTGGGTGATCGACCCAAACAAGCGATGAAGTGGGTGATCCGACCGCAACAAGTCGAATGAAGTGGGGTGGATCGACCCAACAATCGATGAAAGTGGGTGATCGACCTCAAAACAAGTCCGATGAAGTGGGTGGATCGACCCAACAACGTCGATGAAGTGGGTGATCGACCCAACAAGTCCGATGAAAGTGGGTGATCGACCCAACAAGTCGATGAAGTGGGTGATCGACCCAACAAGTCGATGAAGTGGGTGATCGACCCAAACAAGTCGATGAAGTGGGTGATCGACCCAACAAGTCGATGAAGTGGGTGATCCGACCAACAAGTCGATGAAGTGGGTGATCGACCCCAACAAGTCGATGAAGTGGGGTGATCGACCCAACAAAGTCGATGAAAGTGGGTGATCGACCCAACAAGTGATGAAAGTGGGTGCTCGCCCAACAAGTCGATGAAGTGGGTGAATCGACCCAACAAGTCGATGAAGTGGGTGATCGACCCACAAGTCGATTGAAGTTGGGTGATCGACGCCAACAAGTCGATGAGTGGGTGATCGCCCAACAAGTCCGATGAAGTGGGTGATCGGCCCAACAGTCGATGAAGTGGGTGAATCGGCCCAAAAAGTCGATGACGTGGGTGATCGACCCAACAAGTCGATGAAGTGGGTGATCGACCAACAGTCCGATGCAGTGGGTGATCGACCCAACAAGTCGATGAAGTGGGTGATCGACCCAACAAGTCGATGAAGTGGTGATGACCCACAAGTCGAATGAAGTGGGTGATCGACCCAACAAGTCGATGAAAGTTGGGTGAATTCCGACCGCAAGTCGATGAAGTGGGTGATCGACCCAAGCAAGTCGATGAAGTGGGTGATCGACCCACACAGTCCGATGACCAGTGGGGATGGACCCAGCCAAGTCGATGAAGCGGGGGATGGACGGCCAGCAAGTCGCATGAAGCGGGATGGACCCCCAGTAAACAAGTCGATGAAGCGGGGGATGGCCCCAAGCAAGTAAGATGAAGCGGGGGATGGACCCCAGCAAGTCGATGAAGCGGGGGATGGACCCAGCAAGTCGATGAAGCGGGGGATGGACCCAGCAAGTTCGATGAAGCGGGGATGGAACACCAGCCAAGTCGATGAAAAAGCGGGGGATGGAACCCAGCAAGTCGATGAGCAGGGGGATGGACCCAGGCAAGTCGATGAAGCGGGGGATGGACCCGCAAGTCGATGAAGGGGGGATCGACCCAACACGTTTCCCCCCCCGATCAACCTGAGGGATCCGTCCAAGAAGTCGATCTGACTATCCAGAGTATTATAACTACTTTTAAACTATTTTGATTATTTTGAGTATTTTTTTCACTCAGTCCTTTCGTCAGTTCTTCTGTCAGTCCCTGTCCCGTCCGTTCGTCAGTTCGTCCGTCAGTCTGTCCGTCCGTTCGTCAGTCTGTCCGTCACGTCGTCAGGTCTGCCACCGTCCCGTAGTCTGCCCGTCCGTCCAGTCTGGCCCATCCGTCCGTCACTCCGTCCCGTCAGTCCCTCCGTCCGTCAGTCACTCCGTCCGTCAGTCACTCCGTCCGTCAGTCATTCCGTCCGGTCAGTCACTGCGTCCGTCAGTCACGCGTCCGTCCAGTCACTGCGTCCGTCAGTCACTGCGTCCGTCAGTCCACTGCGTCCGTCAGTCACTGCGTCCGTCAGTCACTGCGTCCGTCAGTCACTGCGTCCGTCAGTCACTGCTCCGTAGTCACTGCGTCCGTCAGTCACTGCGTCCGCAGTCCTGCGTCGCGCAGTCACTGCGTCCGTCAGTCACTGCGTCCGTCAGTCACTGCGTCCGTCCAGTCACTGCGTCGCGTCAGTCACTTGCGTCCGTCAGTCACTGGCGTCCGTCAGTCACTAGCGTCCGTCAGTCACTGCGTCCGTCCCCAAAAAAGTTTCCTTCACTGCGTTCCGTCAGTCACTTTCGATCTATTACAGGCAAATAACACACACACGCACACACCATCTCACTACTCTCTCGTCGACACGCAAACCACACTCTTTCTCAACCACCACACATTGAGATTTTCGTAGAGAAACACCAAATATTTCCATATTTTTATTCTGTTATAATTGAATAGTTATATAAATCGAGCAACGTGTCTGTACACGGAGAAACGGTTGGGAAAGTGCAGGTTTCCAAGTGCCCGAGAGCGGGCGTTATTCTGGGTGCAGCTCTCGGAAGTCACCATGCAAGCGGAATTCGTTGTACCACGGCAAAACAAATTAACGAATGTGTTGCCGACCGACCATTCTTCAGCGTGTGAGGCACTGTCACGTGAACTAGCGTATATAGTTAGCGGGCGAACAATCGCCTTGGCGGATTCGATAAACGAATGAAATCTTCGTGCTGATAGCTCATTTGGTCCACCCATGCGGTTGTGCTCGCAAGCACTTCAGACTATGCGAGTTGTCTCTCCTCGCCCATAGGACTACAGGCCAACAGCGCGACGGCGAAATAAGATGAAAATAATTGGTTCACGCAATCAATTGGAACAATTTTCTGACTTCAGGGAGTGAAGGGAGGAAATGACTTCGATACAATGGGACTGACAAGCATTCTAAAGCAAGCGTTTATGTGTAAAACGTGAGGTAAAAGACACAGGGCAGTTATAGAAATGAAATTGGTAGAAGCCAGAACAGGTCATGAACCCACC
>BOPP01000184.1:1471962-1483083 GCA_017312745.1 Gryllus bimaculatus
GAGAGAGATGAACTTAAGCAGTCGACGCGCTCCGAATCACAATAAATCAATCATTCCGCCAAACCTTTCTGTACTTATTTGGCCGCACATAACTAAAAATTACGCAATAATTTTCTCTATCATATATTATTCTATTCAGATGAGATTTGAAATGCCACCGTATTCTTGTCATATATGTAAAAAATGCCATAAGAATAGCTACAGAGATTTTGTTGAAGAAAACATCGTCCTAGCGGGCAGTACTTTCCTTGACAAATTGTTTCCTTCTTGAAGCCTCATGAAGGTTGTTGCTTAAGGGGAACTCGAATCGCTAAGTATATTCGTAACACAGCTTATTCTTAGGCGTCAAATAGGCGTCGAATATTTAATAGTGTAATCAGTTAATAGTACAAAGTATCCATACACATAACGCAATCGTGAGGGGCTAAATAATGTAAAAACATGACTCAAACTTAATGTATAAACGCTGCTATTTTTAAAGCTGCAATATCCTGGAAGTAAATGCGAATAGCGTTTTCAGGACACTTATAAATAACTTCTCTTAAACCACTTGCATGGTACTCAACTGTTAGATTTCCATTGATTGATTAATTTAGTAATTCCGGGGCATGAATGGATAAGTAATTTATCCCGTACGTGTAGTGTATGGATTTCCTTCGGAAGTATGCGGTGGTCGCCCCTTTAGATGTTGAGATCCGACGCTGAGCTACCCTCGGCTAGCGAGGTTTTCCGCAACCACGTGTTTTTTCTTTGCCAGCGGGGCACCACGCACAGACGAGACAAAATCTAAGCTCGCGACCGGTGCTCAGCCGGCATGTTGTGATAGTGTAGTGCAATGTCAGTCTAAGTGTTGGTGTAAGGGGGTGAGGATAAGACAAAGTAGAGGAAGGTGGGTTCGCGTACAACGTGCCTGCGTGGAACGCCTGGCGTGTACTACAACTCCACACAACTCTTGATCTACTCAGAGGGTAGCCAGTCCGCCATGGTAAGATCACCTTGGCTTTTCCCCTTTATGCGACACCCATCGCCGGGACACAAGTACGCCGGGGGCGGGTTTCCGAGGATCCTTGGATCCCCGCCGGAACGCAATTTTGCGCTCTTAGCAATCTCTCAAATCAACTGCTGTGTTGTTGGCCCCCATATGCAGCTCCAATCTAATTTGCTTCCCGCGCCTAGTAAGTGTTCAATCAATGGCGCACTACACGTGCGCCTGGAACAAGTCCTCTTCTCTTTGCGCTAGAGTTTTTCGGGCCACTGCCTGCGAACGAAACCAAAAACCCAACAGGGACCAACTGAGAACTAAGGTTAGGAGCAAGCTTTGGGCCCCTTCGCTGTTTCCTCCCTGTCTAGCAACTTTAGGTCTTGTGACGTGAGTAATCGCAAAAACGCTAGGGGCAACCTGCGTGGGTAGTATCAGGTTTCGCGTCGGGAGCTTCAAGTGAAATTCGCTGAGGCATTCCGAAGAATCTCCCTGCTTGCCAGATCCTGCCGAAAGATGGAGCGCGCCTAAAGGCCCGACTGTGGCTTTTACGTGCAATTCTCGGCAGCATCCTAGGAGTTCTAAGCATCAACCTTACTTAACTGCCCCCACCTTGAAGCTATCGACGTGAGTGTTCGCCGGGATAACTCTTGGTGCGGGCGGGTGAATCGTCTACATCTCTTCAACCAGAGATTGTGTCCTCCTACGGCAAGACACGATACCCTCTGCGGGGAAGATAACAAACTGTTCGGGCATGGTCACCGTTTGTTAGAGCAACTGCTTCAAGCATTCTTCCTGGAGTTGAATTAAAGAAAACCAAACGGGGAAAGAAAAAAATAACTAAACCCCGATGCAGAGCATCCGGCACAGGAATTCTCACTTCAAAACTAGCTAGTGTCGAAAATCTTGCACGCTTTCGGGAATGCGAACCTAAGGGCACCCGTTTGAGAAGCGGCAACTGCGCAGTGAAATCAGTTGATTCGCCGGTGCCACCTACGACGTCATAGATACAGCGAGCATAGACAGAGGCTTTCATAATATACAGTTATTTACAGTAAAACAAATTTATGTTAACAATGATTATCTACACTTTTCGCAATCTATCTCTGATAGCACCTACTATCTCCTGATTGTGGAGCGATCATATCCGATTGATGATCGATTTAATTTTCGTGTAACTCGCCGCTCCTAAATTTGGTGGCATGTAGCAAAGCCAAGGCTTCGCGTGACCAGATACACACTCGGACACAAAGTCCTGCAGCAAACCCAATTGACTTTGCCTTGATCGCAAGGCAGCTAGCTTGAAAGCCGATTGATGATCGTGTAATCGTGGAATCTTAACGGCACTAAACTCACCTCAGAGCCTACGCACACAGCAATCACACTCAACGTGAACTGCAGTCTACACATGGAACACAAAGGCCTCAACGCGCAGTCAACACGTGGAGCTTGCCTCGCGAGCCGCAGCTCGCCGCTGCAAGGCTATTTGCGCAAGTTTTGTCCATCAGCGCGAGGTTCTTACACTTTCTTGCAGAACCCACCCACTGTACTCTCCCTTATTTAGCTGTCGCCTCACGTGAAATTACTACGTCCGCTGCCTCTGCATCTCGCTTACAGCTTGCATCGCAGCTCCGATGTTTTTCTGGCATTCCCTCAGCATCGGAGAACCCGCAGAGCGGCCTCGCGTCTCCTTTGCCACGCGCTAGCTTCACCAGAAAGCTTTTCTCTCCCTCTTGCGGCGAGGTGTTTTTCCTGTTGCTAACTCCCTCTTTGCCGTTGCCTAAGATATCTACCACGAGTTTTTGATCGCAAGTACGTTACACACTTTCCGGGTTGAACAGCTGGAGATGCGCCATGCAGGAGGCAGCCTTTCCACGGCGCGCCTAATTGCTCTGAGCGTGGCATTTCGCTGAGTGCGCGGCTCATGCGCCTGTTTTCGGGCTCTCCCGGCGTGCTGCGGCCCTCGTTCGAGCCGGGCGTCATCGCACAGCACGCCTGCCAGCCGCGTCGCGGTGCTTTCGCAAGGTAACGGCCCTCAGGCCCAGCGGCGGCATCCGAGTCACCGCTGACAAGATCACTATTCCGCACTAGCTGGATTTTCGTTTTAATACTTTTTTCATGTGCGACATGAAAGTCTCTCTCGCACTGAGAAAATCGCAGGGCAGCTCAACACAGCTCACGTAACTCAACGCACTCAACTTAAACTACTCTGTATAACGTTACACTGTTCTCTAGCTGTTCTGTAACGTTCTATGAACTTCCTGATGCCACATTACCTGTTCGCTGACAACGTAAACGCATATTGCTACCAATGATGAAAAATACAAACGTTGGCCAGTTCATTGCCTCGCATTTATCAGTTCTCCAAGGAGTTAATTGCGATCTAAAGATAATTATTCTTGAATCAACTTACACCAATATGTAAGAAATGTTCTGTATAGATAACTAAAACAAGAAGAAAATGCAATTCATGCAATAAACGTACATTATTACTACCGTATTTTTAGTATTTCCATTTTGGATTTCGAGTCCAAATTAGATTCATAACTTGCATTTGTAAAATAATTAAACAATTTTTACTAACATTATTTTAAAATATACTCGTTTACCAATTCACAGCAAAATCAGAAAATAAATATTGATACTCCTTCTTAATTTTTTTACAACACGTTGCAAATGAGCAACTTTTCGTTCAGCTGACAGAGTAAACGGGTACATCCCCATTCATGCATACGAGGGTAACATAAAGCTACCGTTACAACCGGCATCCTTTTAACAATATGACTGACGCGAGTCGCGTTAAGACAATCAAAACCTGAGTTGCAGCTGAAGGTGTCATATTGTATTTCTCGTCTACATGTTTATTTTTAAATTCTCGCAAACTTAACGTACGGCTACTAGCAGAAAAAGCGATTGTAAATTCACGGCGAAAGGTGATATATATACAATATATAATATATAATATATAATATATAATAAATAATATATAAATATTAATATATAATATATAATATATATATATAATATATAATATATATATATAATATAAATATATAATATTAATATTATAATATAATATATTAATATATAATATATATATATAATATATATTAGTGCACAAAATTCGAAATAAACTGAAAGTGTCTGTATGTCAATTTCCGTATTTTGAAATTTTAAACAAGTGTACACACTTTTGCCCATTATTAAAAACGGTATGTCACGACCTCATTGTTTTCAAAGTTACATTATGCAAAAAAATATAATATTATGGAGTGTTTAGAAGCCTTGCGAGAGAGAGAGAGTGTGCTTTGTCAGCACCACTAGTTTTCAGTTTAGCAATAGAATTAAATCTACTTCGTTATCGAATCAAGCAAAACTTTTTTTGTGGAGAAATTTAGACCTTTCTTGGCGCACGATTACAAACTATCTTGTCGTTACGAGAAATTCGTAAGGCGAGAAAAAATGTTTTTAATTTTTAGGGTATGATCGGAAAACCTCAGCATTTTTACGAAATTTTCTCAAAATTGGTCCCTATTTTTTTTATATAGAACGAAGATCACTTTAATGGAGCAGGTTCGATTTTCATTGAATTCTTTTGATTTCAGTTTCTTTTAAGAGTTCTTATAAAGCATTTACAGAATCACATGCTAGGTAACACAATAACAGACTCAGTTTGTTATGGAACCTCGGTTTAGCGCCTCGATTAATAACTTCAAACACGTTGAAACTTACTGATTTCGGCCTAAATACTTGTTCATATTCTAAGTAGAGTACGTACTGTAGTCAGAACTCTCGTTCTGGGGATCATTGACACAGAAAAAGTAATTTTTTCCATATACCTGTCTGCCGCTGTACATGCCGTCGTCCCTGTCTACACACAACATAACCAAAACGGCCCCCCCGCCCCAAAATTAAAACGAGCACAGCGCACAAACACAATACACGCGCGCAGGCGCGCGCAACACAATTACACAACCATAGCAAACACACACACCAACTTGCATAACACAACATGTTTGGAATTCCGGAGCATGGAATTTGCGCGATATGAATTAAGCGGTCCCAGGGGTTGGCAATTCGGGGTACGCTGTGCCACTGGAGATTTGCTCCTCCAAGAGATAAGCGGGCAGGACGTCGGTGCCCCGGAGCCATTCAAGCAGTCTGGGAGGCTCGCACGTAAGCACAAGTGGCCTGTGGTACGCGCAGTTGAACAAGAGGCAAACACTCGGCAACAAACAGGCAATACGCTTTTAACGGCCACATTGTTGGATTTAGGAGTTTAAACGGTAACGTATGCAAAAAGTAAGTTTTGAGCAGAATTTTTATATACATGCTAGAATACATTTTATATGCAAATGTAACACATATGTATTTAATTAATCTCATACGTTCTAACCGTAAGTAGCAGAAAAGTATTAAAGGAGGTGAATATAAACGCGATGTTTGATCAATATTATGCGCTGTTAGTGTGTTAAGAGGTTATGGCACGTTCGAAAAAAAAAAACTGTAAACAACTACTTGTTTCAGTATGTAGTATAATACTTATCTCCATCCTCAACGACGCTTGGGTTAGAATCTCAATTTTGATGAGTTGTTTTGATACGTAAATAATTGGTTCAACGAGCAGAAAGGTTCGAGTCGGCCGTTTCGTCTCTGCTCCGCGTCAGTTCGTCTCCTCCGTACCACTACAACATCCGTAGCCGGCCGTCGGTCCGTCCGTACCGTCTGTTTCCCTTCCCGGGTTGTATTAACTGTATCGGGGGTACACTAAGGGGCAATTTTAAACAGAAAGTTTTTCTTTAAAAATGGTTCAATTTTATTCTTTTAATTTTGTTTCGCATAGTGCAAGCCACGTTTATAAAAATGGTCAGGTTCGATTTGCGTCATTCTATGTTAAATTTTGACAAGTTGGAAAATTTACAAGTAAAAATGTGAAAAGCATGGTTCTTTGTTTGCACCGCTAGTTTTCTTAATTCAATTATCGTTAATATACAACGATTATTATAGAAACAATAGTCCTTTAAATTGACGTAGTTATGAAACTGTTCCATAATTTTTCCTCGGTAGGTATCGTGTCAGTACGTAAAACACACTTAACTATGGTACAAATCATATCTAGTTCTTTGTACTTCGTTTTGTAGCGGATAAGTATTATTGTAATATGGCAAATTATATCTTACTAAATTTCCCAAACCGATATTGTGAGCACTCTTGCAGCAAGGTAAGCGGCGAGAGGTAGTTGAATTTGCCAATTTTTAAAAAATATGACTTTTAAGTTTTAATGAAAATTTCTACCCCGAATTCTTTCATTTACCTCGAGGAAAATACAACCTTATAAAAAATCGCTGTAACAGAAAATCTAGAACCATCAGATTAGCAAAAGAAAGAATATAACCACTAATCGATGTGGAAGAGTACAGAAAGCATGCGACTACAGTCAAATTCTAAAGGGTAATTGTAAACATATACATGTAAATGTATTCTTTAAAATAATTGGAAATGTAACAGTTATATAAATATATTGGCATTACTATAAGAAAATGTTTTGAACTATTAACAGGTCTAGGAATATTCGGCAACATTAACCTTTAACACATGTTTCAAAGAATTTATAGAAACCGGCTGAAATTGATGCAATGCTTGGGTACAGTCTTCGAAAATCTCGCCACCGTCGTGATTCTCGCACCCGGTCAGAAGCACGTGCATGTGACATCAGTTGATGGCCTAAGCCTACCTCGTCGAGACTCTGGCATATTCTAGCCTAACGGTTTTGGACTGTAATTTATTTATAAGTCCACTTGGCAAACACTCTGCAAAGAACATAGTAAGGTTCAACAGACTAGCGCCACCATGCCCGACATGCTGCCTCTGTTTCTATCGTAAATCCTGGCACGTGTATGTGTAGTGGATCAGTTGCGTACACCAAGGTACTCGTTGTCACCTGGGTCTGCCGCCAACTGGACGCTTTGTTTTGCACAAGGGTACCTCAATGACTAATCGCCACAATGATGTCCCTATTATAATCCTGATTCTCTTGCCTCAGTGGTATATGTGATGTGATCTGTGCGTGATGAATGATAAATTGGCCACATCTTAGGTCGCACACAATGTTTGTGGCCGAGATTAGCCCCGGAATCGCAAAAATAAATCAACGCATTACGACGGCAGATTCTCTCGCTGCGATCCCACGTACCGCTCTCCCGTCAGCGCCGGCGCCTTATGCGACTCGCTGTCGTTGAAGGAGAGCCAAGATCTGTTGAAAGTGGAGGTTCCGGGACACAATGGAGGGTCAGGGAGAGGAAGTGCGCCAGGAGGCGGTCCAAACGCTTTAGTCTGCGTCATTAATGGGCGTCCGCACTGCCCGACCGGAACTAATGGCACCTCTCTGAATCGCCAGCATCGCGCGTCCGCACTCCGCGCCCCCGCGTCGCCCCGACCCCCGCGTACGCCCCGCCCCGCGTCGGTCCCGCGGCGCTCGCTCGCCACGCCGCCGCGCCACCCCCCGCCCCGCGCTCGACCCACGTAACGCCCCCGCACGCGCTCCGCCCCCGCCCCGCGTCGCCCCGCCCCGCGTCGCCCCGCCCCGCGGTCGCCCCGCCGCCGCGCCGCCCACGCCCCGCGTCGCCCGCCTCCGCGTCGCCCGCCCGCGTGCGCCCGCCCGCGTCGCCCCGCCCCGCGTGCCCCGCCCCGCGTCCCCCCGCCCACGCGTCGCCACCGCCCCGCGTCGCCCCGCCCCGCGTCGCCCGCCCCGGCGTTCGCCCCGGCCCGCGTCGCCGCGCCCCGCGGTCGCCGCCGCCCACGCGTCGCCCCGCCGGTCGCCCGCCCCGCGTCGCCCCCGCCCGCGTCCCCCCGCCCCGCGTCGGCCCGCCCGCCCCCCCCGTCGCCGCCACCGCCCGCGTCGACGCAGCCCCGCGTCGACGCCGCCCCGCGCGACCGCCCCCGCGTCGACCCGCCCCGCGTCGACACCGCCGCGTCCGGTGCCGCAGCGCTCCGCCCCGCCCCGCCACACCCCACGGCGCCCCGCCACACCCACGGCGCCCGCGCACACCCCACGGCCGCCCCGCCCACCCACGTGCGCCCGAACGACAGCAGTCGCTAAGGCGCCGTGCTGACGGGAGAGCGGTACGTGGGATCGCAGCGAGGAATCCTGCGTAATGGTTGATTATTTTGCGATTCCGGGGCTAATCTCGGTCCACAAACATTGTTGTGGACCTAAGAGGCCAATTTATCATTCATACGCACAGATCACTCACATATACCACTCGAGGCAAGAGATCAGGATATAATTAGGGTACATATGTGTGACAGATTAGTCATTACGAGTGTACTCCTTGCTGCAAACAAAGGGATCAGTGTGCGGCAGACCCAGGTGACACGAGTACTTGCGTGTACGCAAGATCCACTACACATACACCGTCCAGGATACGATAGAAAAGATGATGCGTGGATGGTGGAGTCTTTGATTACACAGGGATTTTTTCACCCTGTGTAGTGTATGCCACTGTAGTAAATGACAATATACACAGTCAAAAAACTTATGCCTAGATGCAAGTCTCGACGAGGTGGCTTAGGCCATCAACTGATGTCACTGCAGTGCTTCTGACCGGGTGCGAATCCCGACGGTGGCAGGATTTTCGAGACTGTACCTAGCTTGATCAATTTCAGCCGGTTTCTGTAAATTCTTGAAAATGTTTAAAGTTAATGTTGCCGAATATGTCCTAGACCTTTAATATTCAAAATATTTTCTTTATATAATGCAATATATTTTTAAATGTTAATTCCGAATTATTTTATAGACATATTTACATTGTAGATGTTTTACAATACCCCTTTAGAATTGTGACTGTAGTCGCATGCTTCTGTACTCTTCACATCGTAGTGGTTATATCTTTCTCTTGCTACTCTGATGGTCATTTTTTGATTTTTGCTGTTACAGCGTATTTTTTATAAAGTTTATTTTTCCTCGGGTAGATGAAAGAATTCGGGGTAGAAATTTTTATTAAAACTAAATCATATTTTTAAAAATTGCAAATTTCAATCTCTCGCGTTACCTTTGCTGAAGAGGCTTCACAATATGGTTGGAATATTAGTAAGATATAATTTGCCATATTACAATAATACTTATCCGCTACAAAAGAAGCAAGAAAAGATATGATGTTGTACCATAGTTAATGTGTTTTACGTACTGACTACGATCCTACAGAAAATTATGGAACAGTTATAACTACGTTCAATTTTAGAGACTATTTGTTTCTTAATATCGTGTATTTAAGATAATTGAATTAAGAAACTAGCTGTGCCAAACAAGAACATGCTTTTCGCATTACTTGTAAATTTTCCAACTGTCAAAATTTACATAGAATGACGCAAATCGAACCTGCACCATTTTTATAAACGTACTTTGCACTATCCGAACAAAATTAAAGAATAAAATTGAAACCATTTTAAAGAAAAGCTTCTTTTTAAAATTGCCCTTATGTACCCGATACAGTTAATCACAACCGGGAAGGAGACAGACGGACGGACGGACTGACAGGCGGACGGATGTGTAGATGGTACGGAGGGAGAGACGAACGGACGGAGAGAGGGAGAGACGAACGGACGGACGATGGACCTTTTGCCGTTAACCAATTTTTACGTATCAAAAACTTACAAATGAGAATTCTGATTACCCAACGTGTTAGAGGAAGTATTATACTACATACTGGAACAAGTATTGTTTACAGTTTTTTTAATCAAACCTCCCCAAGACGAATATTTGTCACAAAATCGCAGTTAATTCACCTCCTTTACTTTTTCTGTACTACGTTAGAAGTATGAGATAAATTAAATACATATATATTACATTATGCATATAAATGTATTATATTCATGTATTATAAAATGTGCTCAAAAATTATTTTTGCATACGTTACCGTTTTAAACTCCTAAATCAACAATGTGGCGTTAAAAGCGTATTGCCTGTTTGTTGCCGAGTGTTTGCCTCTTGTTCAACTGCGCGTACCACAGGCCACTTGTGCTTACGTGCGAGCTCCCAGACTGCTTGAATGGCTCCGGCACCCGACGTCCTGCTCGCTATCTCTGGAAGGAGCAATCTCCAGTGGCACAGCGTACCCTGAATGCCAACCCCTGGACCGCTTAATTCATATCGCGCAAATTCCATGTTCGGAATTCCAAACATGTTTGTGTTATGAAGTTTGTGTGTGTGTTTGCATGGTTGTGTGTGTGCGCGCGCCTGCGCGCGTGTATGTGTGTTTGTGCGCGTGCTTCGTATTTGGGCGTTTGTATGTGTGTGTAGACAGACGGACGGATGTACAGCGGCAGACAGGTATATGGAAAAATAACTTTTTCTGTGCCAATGATCCCCAGAGCAAGGTTTCTGACTACAGTACGTACTCTACTTAGAATATGAACAGTATTAGGCCGAAATCAGTAAGTTTCAGACGTGTTTGAAGTTATTAAATCGAGGCGTAAACCGAGGTTCATAACAAACCGAGTCTGTTATTTGTGTTACCTAGCATGTGTTTAAATGCTTTATAGAACTCTTACAAGAAACTAAAATTCAAAAGAGTTCAATGAAAATCGAACCTGCTCCATTGTAAAGTGATCTTCGTTCTATAATTCTAAAATGGTGAGGTTTTCCGTCAGTACCCCTAAAAATTAAAACATTTTTTCTCGCCTTACGAATTCTTTGTAAGACAAGATAGTTCTGTAATCGTGCGCCAAGAAAGGTCTTAATTACTCCACAAAAAACGTTTTGCTTGATTCTGATAACGAAGTAGATAAATCCTATTGCTAAACTTAAACTAGTGGAGCTGACAAAGCACACTCTCTCTCGAAATGCATTTAAACACTCCATAATATTATATTTTTTTGCATAATGTATTGAACAATTGATCGTGACATACGTTTTAATAATAGGACAAAAGAGTTGTACACTTGTTTAAAATTTCAAAATACGAAAATGACATACAGACACTTTCAGTTTATTTCGAATTTTGTGACAAATAATATATATTATATATTATACATAATATATTATACATGATGTATTATATATTATATATTATATATTATATATATCACCGCTTTCGCGTGAATTACAATCGCTTTTCTGTAGTACGTACGTAGTTTGCGAGAAT
>BOPP01000184.1:1483108-1505597 GCA_017312745.1 Gryllus bimaculatus
GAGAGAGATGAACTTAAGCAGTCGACGCGCTCCGAATCACAATAAATCAATCATTCCGCCAAACCTTTCTGTACTATTTGGCCCAATAAGCTAAAATTATCGCAATAATTGTTTCGTCTATCATATTATTATTCTATTTCAGTATGAGATTTGAAATGCACCGTTTCTTGTCATATATGTAAAAAAGCCATAAGAAAGCTACAGAGATTTGTTGAAGAAAACTCGTCCATAGGGGCAGTACTTTCTGACAAATTGTTTCCTCTTTGAAGCGTCATGAAGGTTGTTGCTTAAGGGGACTCGAATCGCTAAGTATATTCGTATCACAGCTATCTTAGGCGTCAATAGCGTCGAATAATTTAATAGTGTAATCATTAATAGTACAAAGTTCCATACATAACGCAATCGTAGGAGCTAAATAATGTTAAAAACATGACTCAAACTTAAGTATAAACGCTGGCATTAAAGCGGCAATATCCTGGAAGAAATCGAATAGCGTTCAGGACACTATAAAAATAACTTCTCTTAAACACACTGCATGGTACTACGTTAGATTTCCATTGATGATTAATTAGTAATTCCGGGGCATGAATGGATAAGTAATTTATCCCGTACGTGTAGTGTATGGAATTTTCCTCGAAGTATGCGGTGGCGCCCTTTAGATGTTGAGATCCGACGCTGAGCTACCGCTCGGCTAGCGAGGTTTCCCAACCGACGTGTTTTCTTTGCCCGGGGCACCACGCATCAGACGAGACAAAATCGTAGCTCGCGACGGGTCTCAGCCGCATGTGTGATAGTGTAGTAATGTAGTCTAAGTGTTGTGAAGGGGGTGAGGATAAGGACAAGTAGAGGAGGTGGGATTCGCGTACAACTCTGTCGTGGAACGCTGCGTGTACTACAACTCCACACAACTGCTTGATTCTAGCCAGAGGGTCCAGTCGCCATGGTAGACACCTTGGCTTTTCCCGCTTTATGCGACACCATGCCGCGGACACAAGTACGGCCGGGGGCGGGTTTCCGAGGATCCTGGATCCCCGCCGAACGCATTTTCGCTCTTACAATCTCCAATCAATGCTGTGTTGTGGCTCCCCATAGCAGCTCCAATCTAATTTGCTTCCGCGCCTAGTAACGTGTTTCAATCAATGGCGCACTACACGTTGCGCTGGAACAAGTCCTCTCCCTTTGCGTAGAGTTTTTGGGCCACTGCCTGAACGAAACCAAAAACCCAACAGGGACCACCTGAGGAAACTAAGTTACGGGCAGTTTGGTGCCCCTTCCTGTTTCCTCCCTGTCTAGCACTTTAGGTCTTGTGACGTGAGTAATCGCAAAAAGCCTAGGGAACCTGCGTGGGTAGGTAAATCAGGTTTCGCGTCGGGAGCTTCAAGTGAATTCGCGAGCATTCCGAAGAATCTCTCCTGCTTCCAGATCCTTGCCGAAAGATGGGCGCGCCAAAGGCCCGACTGTGGCTTTAGCGGCAATCTCCAGCATCCTAGGAGCTAAGCATCAACCTTACGTTACTGCGCCTCCACCTTGAAGCTATCGACGTGAGTGTCGCCGCGGATAACTCTTGGTGCGGGAGGTATCGTCTACATCTCTTCACCAGAGATTGTTCCTCCTACGCAGACACGAACCCTCTGTCGGGAAGATAACAACTGTTCGCCATGGTCCCGTTTGTTAGAGCAACTGTCTTCAGCATTCTTCTCTGGATGTTGATATTAAAGATAAATCCAAACGGGAAAGAAATACTAACCCGATCCAGAGCATCCGGCCCACAGGAATTCTCACTTCAAAACTAGCTAGTGTCGATAAATCTTGCCACCTTTCGGGAATCGAACCTAGGGCACTCCGTTTGAGAAGCGCACTGCGCAGTGATAATCAGTTGATTCGCCGTGCCACCTACGACGTGCATAGATACAGGCGAGCAGTAGACACGAGGTCTTTATTAATATACAGTTATTTACAATAAACAAATATGTACAATTGGGATATATCTTACACTTTCGCAATCTATCTCTGATACACCACTATTCTCCTGATTGGGGAGCGGATCATATCCGCATGATGATGATTAATTGGAAGCTCGCCGCTCCTAAATTGTGGCATGTAGCAAAGCCAGCTTCGCGGACCATGATACACACTCGGACACAAAGTCCTCACAACAATTGACTTGCCTTGATCACGCAGCAGCTAGTCTTGTAAGCCGATTGATGATCGTGTGAATCGTGGAATCTTAACGTCACTAATCACCTCAGAGCCTACGCACACAGCATCACACTCACGTGAACTGCGAGTCTACACATGGCACACAAGGTCAACGCTGCGTCAACACGACTTGCCTGCGAGCCGCAGCTCGCCGCTTGCTCAGGCTATTGCGCAAGTTTTTGTCTCATCACTGGCGAGTTCTTACACTTTACTTCAGAACCCACCCACTGTACTCTCCCTTATTTAGCTGTCGCCAACGGTGAAATTACTACGTCACGCTGCCTCTCGCATCCTCGAAGCTTGCACGCAGCTCGATGTATTTTCTCATTCCCTCAGCACGGAGGAACCCCAGAGCGTCCTCGCGTCTCTTTGCCACGCGCTAGCTTCACCAGAAAAGCTTTTCTCTCCCTCTTGCGGCAGTCTTTCCTGTTGCTAACTCCCTTTGCCCGTTGCTAAATATCTACCACGAGTTTTGATCGCAAGTACGTTACACACTTTCCGCGGTGTGACAGCTGGAGAATGCGTCCATGCAGGAGGCAGCCCTTTCCCACGGCGCTAATTGCTCTGAGCGTGGCATTTCGCTGAGTGCTGCGGTCATGCGCCTGTTTTCGGGCTCTCCGCGTGCTGCGGCCTCTTCGAGCCTGGGCCACGCCACAGACGCCTTGCAGGGTCGCGGGCTTTCGCAAGGAACTGGCCCTCTAGCCTCAGCGTCGGCAATCCGAGTCACCGCTGACAAGATCCACTATTCCGCACTTGGTCTTCTGCGTTTTAATACTTTTCATGCGACATGAAGTCTCTCTCGCCCTGAGGAAAATCCAGGGCAGCTCAATCACAGCTCAACAGTAACTCAACGCACTCAACTTAAACTACTCTGTATACGTACACTGGTTCTCTAGCTGTTCTGTACGTTCTAGAACTTCCTGATGCCACATTACCTGTTCGCGACAACGTAAACGCATTGCTACTAATGATGAAAAATACAGAAACGTTGCGTTGCATTGCCTGCATTTATCAGTTCTCCAAGGAGTTAATTTGCGATGCTAAAGATAATTATTCTTGAACACTTACACAATATGTAAGAAATGTTCTAGTATAAGATAACAAAACAAGAAGAAGAAATGGCAATTCATGCATAAACGTACATATTACTACTGTATTTTATAGTCATTTATTTTGGATTTCGAGTCCAAATTAGATTCGATAACTTGCATTTGTAAAATAATTAATCATTTTTAATACATTATTTTAAAATATACTCGTTTTACCAATTCACAGCAAAATCAGAAAATAATATAGTTGATAATCTGTCTTAATTTTTTTACAACACAGTTGCAAATGACAACTTTTCGTTCAGCTGACAGAGTAACGGGACATCCCCATTCATGCAACGAGGGTAACATAAAGCTACCGTTACAACCGGCATCTTTACAATGACTGACGCGAGTCCGTTAAGACAATCCAAAACCTGAGTTGCAGCTGAGGTGTCATATTGTATTCTCGTCTACATGTTTATTTTTAATTTTTGTGCTGATTGGTAAACGAGTATATTTTAAATAATGTATTAAAAATTGTTAATTATTTTACAAATGCAAGTTATGAATCTAATTTGACTCGAAATGCCAACATGAAATAATAAAAATACTGTAATAATGTACGTTTATGTATGATTGCATTTCTCTTCTTGTTTTAGTTATCTTATACCTAGAACATTTCTTACATATTGTGTAAGTTGTTCAAGAATAATATCTTTAGATTGCAATTAACTTCTTGGGAGAACTGATAAATTGCAGGTAATGAACTTGGCAACGTTTGGTATTTTTCATATTGGTAGCAATGGTTTATGTTGTCGGGAACAGATAATGTGGATCAGGAAGTTCTAGAACGTACAGAACAGCTAGAGAACAGTGTACGTATACAGAGTAGTTTAAGTTGAGTTGCGTTGAGTTGCGTTGAGCTGTGTTGAGCTGCCCTGGCTTTTCTCAGTGCGGAGAGACTTTCATGTCGCACTGAAGTATTAAACGAGAAATAACCAGTGCGGGAATAGTGAGTCTCGTCAGCGGCGACTCGGATGCCGCGTTGGGCTGAGGGCCTTCCTGCGAAGCACGCGACGCGCTGGCAGGCATGCAGTGCGTGACGCCCGGCTCGAACGAGGTCGCAGCACGCCGAGTGCCCGAAACAGGCGCTGGCCCGCGCACGCAGCGAAATGCCACGCTCAGAGCAATAGCGCCCGTGGAAAGGCGCCTCCTGCATGGCGCATCTCCCAGCTGTTCAACCGGGAGAAGTGTGTAACGTACTTGCGATCAAAACTCGTGGTAGATATTTAGGAACGGGCAAAGAGGGATTTAGCAACAGGAAAACACCTCGCCACAGGAAGGAGAGAAACGCTTTCTGTGAAGCTAGCGCGTGGCAAAGGGAGACGCGAGGCGCTCTGGGGTTCTCCGATCTGAGGGAATGGAGAAAACATCGGAGCCGCGTGAAAGCGTAAGCGAGATGCAGAGGCAGCGAGACGTAGTATTTCACGTGAGGGACAGCTAAATAAGGGAGAGTACAGTGGGTGGGTTCTAAAGAAAGTGTAAGAATCTCGCGCTGATGGACAAAACTTGCGCCAGGGCTGTGCGGCGGCGAGCTGGGCTCGCGAGGCAAGTCACGTGTTAACGCGCGTTTGAGGCCTTTGTGTTCCATGTGTGACTGCGGTCACGTGGGTGTGATGCTGTGTGCGTGCTCTGAGGCGAGGAGTGGTTAAGATTCACGATTCACACCGATCATCAATCGGTTAAGATAGCTCGTGCGATCAAGGCCAGTCATTGGTTGTGAGGACTTTGTGTCAGTGTGTGTCATCTGATCACGGAAGCTTGGCTTTGTGCAAGCTCCAAATTTAGGAGTGGCGAGCTACACGAATTATACCGATCATCAATCGGATTTTAATCGCTACAGAAATCAGGGGATAGTAGGTATATCAGAGCTAGTGCTTAAAGTGTAGATAATTTAACTGTAAATATTTGTTTTACTTGTAAATAACTGTATATATGAAAGTGTCTGTGTTCGCTGTACCTATGACATCACAGGTGGCTCCGGGAATCAACTGATTTCATTGCAGTGCTTCTCAACGGAGTGTCTTAGGTTCGATTCCCGAAGGTGGTTGGATTTACGACACTAGCTAGTTTTGAAGGAGAATTCCTGTGGCCGGATGCTCTGATCGGTAGTTCTACGTGGTTTCTTCAATCAACTCCAGGAGAATGTTGAAACAGTGCTCTAAAAACGGGCCATTGACAGTGTGTTATCATCTCTACAGAGAGGATCGTGTATGTGGACACAATCTCTAGTGAAGAAATGTAGACGATCACCCGGTCCATGAGTTTCTCCGCGACACTCACGTCGATAGCTGCAAGGTGGAGGCAGTGCGGTGGCGATGCTAAGTGCCTGGTCGCCGGGATTGCCCGATAACCCACCAGTCGGGCCAATGGCGCGTCGATACTTCGGCAGGATCGGGTGCAGGAGATTCTTCGGAATACTGTGGAATCCACATGTAGAAGTTCGACGGGAACCTGATACCACCCACCAGATTGGCTAGGTTTTGGCGGTACTCACGTCACAAGCCTAAAGGTGTAGACGGGAAGGGGCCCAAACCGCCCGAACCTTAGTTCTCGGGTGGTCCCTGTTGGGTTCTTGGTTTCGCCGTGGCAGTGGCCCGAAACTGTGGGCAATGAGAGAGGACTTGTTTCAGGCGCACGTGAGTGGTGAATTGATTAGACTCCGTTACTAGCACGGGAAGCTAGTAGAATGCAGCTACCATGGCGGCCCCAACACAGGCATTGATTGGAGAGATTGCCAAGAGCACAAACTGCGTTCCGGCGGGATCCGAATACCAGCCTGCCGACATACTTGTGTCCCGACGATGGGTGCGCATTAAGGCGAAAAACCATGTACGCGATCTACCACGGTACGCGCGGTGTCTACCTCGGTGACTGGTGCCCTCTGGTAGAACAAGAGTTGTGTGGAGTTGTAGTCCACGCAGGGTTCCATGTACGCGATCTTTCCTTCCTCTTTTTTGTCTTATTCTCACTCCTTACACACACGTAGTCTAACATGCACTACTCTATCATACATGCCGAGGGACCGGTCGGGAGCTGAGAGCTTGTGTCGACTGGGACGGTGCCCTGCTAGAAAGAAACGCGTGGTTGGGAAAACCTCGCTAGCCGAGGGTAGGTCAGCGCCGGATCTCAACATCAAAAGGGGGATCACCGCTACATTCCGATGAAATCTATACACTTCACGTACGGGATAAATTTCCTTATCCGTTCATGCCCCGGGAATTACTAAATTAATCAATCAATGAAATCTAACAGTTGAGTCCAAGGACTCCGAAATCCTCTGACCGCTCGTGTGTGTTTAAGAGAAGTTATTTTAAAAGTGTTCTGAAACGCTATTTGATTTCTTCCAGGATATTGTAGCTTTAATAGAAACATTTACGCATAAAGTGTGAGTCACGATTTTAAATTATAGCCCCTACGATTGCATTCTGTATGATACTATGTACTACTAATGTACTCTATTAAATATTCTATATATGACGCCTAAGAATACATGTTTACAAATATACTTCGATTCGAGTCCCCTTAATCACAACCTTCTGGACGTTCAAGAAGGAAACAATTTATCAAGAAAGTACTGGCCATAGATTAAGTGTTCATCAGCAAAATGTCATAAGAATCATTTGCTGAAGTTTCTTATGACATTTTGACATTTCGACAAGAATACGGTGACATTTAAATCTCATCTGAATTGAATAATATATTATTGAGAAGATTATTGGTAATTTTTAGTTTTGTAGGAGCCAAATAAGTACAGAAAGGTCTGGCAGAATGATCAGTTCAGTACATAGTTTTTTCCTCTGGAAGTGGCGGCGATCTTGCCTCGCTGGATGGTGAGATTCGGCATGACCTCTTCGGCTAGCGCATCCCCCAACCATTCTCTCAATATCGGGTAACAATCCCAACCGGGACAAGCTTTAAGCTCCCGACCGGTCTCCCGGTGTGTGTGGAAGTGCATTGCATGAATGTGTGTGTACGAAAGGTGTGTGATAATAGGACGATGTAGGAAAAGGAAAGTTAGGGCGTGGACCTTGGCTCTTTTTAGGGTATTTGGTCCAGCATTCGCCTGGGGTTGGTCGAAAAAAACACAGAAAACTACCGATCAGTGCAACCGGCCGCTAGAACTCTCTTCCAGACAGCGAGTGAATTCAACCTAGCTCTGTAACTAGTGTCGAAAATCCTGCCACCGCCGAACCACTCGAATCTAGGATCTCCGGGTCGGTGGCACTGCAGTGAGATCACTTGATGCCATCGAGCCATATCTGCTGGTTGGAAGGGATTTCGCGTGACCTTTGACCGAGAGGCCTTTGAATGCAAGTCCTCCTCTCAACCGGCTCCTTCCGCGCGCGCCTCCGCCGATCCCAGCGCTTCGCCGCTTTGATCCTCCGCCGCGTGAGGGCGCGCGCGTCAGCGGTGGTCGTCTGTGCGGTCCGCGTGTGGGAGCGGCGGCACCTGGGCGACAGGGGCTGCCCCCCCCTACCCTTCCACATGTCCCACTGGGGTGACAGCCCGTCCGATTAATTATCGTCCACCGCTCCCTGTCACATGCGGCGCAAATATCACAACCATCGAAAATGCCAGAGAGGAGCGAGCAGGATCTAAATCCTGCGACTGCAAAACTGTCCAATGCACATCGCAAACTTGACAAAATATCTAGTTTGCCTTCTAGAGATATATCGTAATACATGTTAAGCACTTCTAAGACATTTAGAGAGGTCGACAGTGATTTCCTTTTGTCAATCAACATGTCGAGAGGAAATTACATATTACGGAGTTTTTTCCCGTGGTCAGCATGTACACAAAACTTCATTGACGGCGACAAAAAGTGACCTGCCGAATACCCGTGAATAATCAATTTCTTAAAAAATTGTCTGAAATGTTGTAAGTGTAAATCCGTCATATGAAATTTTTGAACACATGTTCATTCTCCAGAAGTTATCATGTTGTGCAATTGGAGTTTCTGTATTTATAAAACAACAGCATTTTTTATTATTCCTGCAATAGTAGAAACGTAGACTGATTTGTGCTCACTTCTACTTCTGCAGTCACTCTATTAATCATTGGATAGCCGAATAAGTATATAATCATTAAAAGAATACTGTTTTATATGTTGATGTGAATAAATCGTGAAGTTTATTAAGAATAAGCGCTAGTCACATTCATTTGAAGATCGGTATATACATGCTTAAGAACGTAAATATGAAAAGGCGAACAAGAACGTGCTTCTATTCTGTGGCATTACTCAGTTTCTTTTCTCCATATTTACTTGAACTTCTTAAAATTTAATACCTTCCTAGACAATATTGTACGCAGACAGATTTATAAATGTATTATTACAAATATGAATGAAACACTTCACTTCTTATGAATA
Source organism: Gryllus bimaculatus (assembly GCA_017312745.1). Classification (NCBI taxonomy): domain Eukaryota; kingdom Metazoa; phylum Arthropoda; class Insecta; order Orthoptera; family Gryllidae; genus Gryllus; species Gryllus bimaculatus. The sequence goes on from BOPP01000184.1 coordinate 1,491,770, forward strand.
ATTTCAAAGCAGCATCAGTAATTGATCTATTTAGGTATCATTGGTTTAATTCTCCGTCTACCCACTACGATCGCAGCACTAAAACACGCAAAAACAGGTTTTTGATAATTTCTTAGAATTTTCGTACTGGATCCAAAAGCAAATTATATTATTCCATGCGGAGACCGAGAAGTGTCAATGGCCGCTTCATATGTCTAGATGGTCTACGGGAAGTGGTCTAAACGTGAGTGACGGACGAACGGGCTAACAGAGGAATGGATACTCGCAGTTACTTAAATATTGTATATAAATTCCATGCACTAATACGTGTCTAATATATTCGTTTTTAGCAAACAGTGTCTGAAATAGATATATACAAAAGGAAATGAAAATTTTACCGTCTGGCAACGTGACAGTTTTACGTTTGCGACTATAGGCAGACATTGTGACACTTGCGTAGAACGGGTTGCGGCCACATTTTCCCTTGACAAGTCTACTTGGCTGTATCAGTTACAAATTGTAGTTTATTACAATTCTCAGTTTAGTCTATATTTAAGTAAAATGGCTAGCAGAAAAATATATTCTAGGCCCATTTTTAGAAAAAATCAGTTTTCTTGGATATCCATTTGTTTGACGTTACCACAAAATGCCTTTACAAATCCGTTTCACTCATGGTATCACATTGTATCTGTGGAATTTCACAGTATTTCCTTTTCTCTTTATTGTATACATAGTACAGAAAAAGTTATGTAATGTTGCAAAAAATCGATCTTGGAGGGAAAATTGGCATTTGGAGGGAAAATCACATTTGCTGGTCTCCGAAGCCGCAGATGTATTAGTCTTCAAAAACATCTTTAAGTTCTCCCACATATACATGAACGTCATTCGTACCTAAGCGGCACAGAGTATTATCCCCATTAAAGGATATCTTTGGATCGATTTGACTCAACTTGAAGCCCTGTGAATTTAGAAACGGATCTTTTAATTCTCCAAATAATTTGTATGTAGCTCAGGTACATTTTAATCTTATTCAAAACCGTTTTTTCTAAAATATTTTCATCAGAGTAAAAATTTGCTAAAAAATGTAAAAGTCTAATTTTTATTCAAGTATTTTAATACCAAAAAATTGGAAACGTTCAACCACCTTTTCAACCTCTCTTATTCTTTATTAAAGCAAGGTATTTTCTTTGTAATGAAATAAATTCTTCAATTTTACATTAAAATTACATTCAAACTATTTAGTAATTCTAGTGCAATTTTAAATTAAACGAACTATAAATATTTCTTTAAACGTATGGTCAATCCCAGGAAGTTTATGAAAAAATTTTAAATGTTAGCTCAATAATATGTTAATTATCAAATACCCACAAAATACAATCAAACAAACAGAAATCCAGTGATTTGTTTATACAGCATATCAGTGAATATTTAGGGCATTTTGTGTTAATGCATCATATTTGCATTATATGTAAGTTATTATTAATAGTATATTTAATTGCTTTTTAGTTCTAAATGTGCCGTATTTCTTTTAGAATTTCAATAATAAGCTAATTTGTCTCCTTAAACAGAAAAGTGTACTTCACAAATGTGAATGCGAATGCTATTCATGAAAAATAGTGGGAAAGTTTTTCGTTCGTTACAGCAGTATTTGTCTGAACTTCTTTTAGGTGATATCTTAAGGCTGGTACCCGGAAACGGTTTGACCGATTATGAATGATGTGATAGTTTATCTTTGGCAAAGATCATTATATTTTAATTTAACAATTATCGCTGGAATACTAAGAAGAGTACTTCACAAGATGGGTTCAAAAGAAAATATTGACAACTACCGGACGATGAAGAAAATCAACCAGAGGAACAAGCAGGTTTCCGCGCTAGCTACTGAACAATTCACCTCCTACAAACAATGACCCAACTCATAGAGAAACGTCAAGAATTTAACTTGCCAGTGTATGTCGCCTTCATAGATCTTTTGATTTTGTAGAGCAAGTGATTATCTTAAAAGCATGGATAGCAGTAGGAGTAGATGACAAATACATCTTATTACTAGGGAAAATATATTTATCAGCCCAAGCAAATATTAAAATGAATCTTGAAGGTCGCAAATTTGCTTTGAGACGAGGAATAAGGCAAGGAGATCCCATTTCCCCTAAACTATTTATCTGTGTATTTCAAGACGTTCTACGAAATATATCGGATAATTTTGAAATTAACATCGGCGAGAAAAAATATCTAAACTTGTGTTTGCAGACGACATTGTTTTAATTGTCAATTCATTAGAATCAATGCTCTTCTAACTTCTGATTCTTAGCAAGGAAGTAGGTCTACAAATAAATCTCAGAAAATTACAGGTCATGACAAATAGCACAAAAGATTGGTCATATGGAAGAATATGTACATCTGAGATAATCAATGTCTATCAATAATAACACCAAAACAGAATTAACCAAACGAATTTTAGGGGCTAAAATTTATTTTTTTGAATTTATTATTTTGAACAAATCCTACTGCTTGCGAATAAAGAGAGAAATCATAAACACTTGTGTACTTCCGGCGCTCACATAAGCCGTCTCTCACGCAAAAAAGAAACAAATGCCATTACGTCTACCTCCGAAAAATCGAAAGAGAAATTTTGAACACTACCCTGGCTAGTAGAATACGAAATGAAGACATAAGAAACGTAACACAAATCAATGACAATATGAAATTATCTCAACTGTTCGGCTCATGAAATGGCGTTGGGCATGTCACATCATGGGACTTTCCCATACCCGCTGAACTCTCCGAATTACCTCTTGGGATCCAAGACTTGTGAAGACAAATGTCGGCAGGCAAAAGAAGAGGTGGTAGGACGAACTGAAGATGCCAATGGTCTACCTCGGCAAAGGATCGTCAGAAGTGGAAGACTATGTCTAAATCCAACACAATGAACGTACAACACTACTACACTAGACTTCTTGTACTACACTACATTTTTCAATTTTTCACCAACTTAATAAGGGCCAATGCAGAAAGTAGTAAGATGAAGTGATATCTAATTCGATTCAAGTAGTGAAATCAAAATAAACAGTGTTAAAATTGACAGTAAAAAGTGAAGTGTTACTTATTGTCTGTGTAAATAGCGTTTACATTTCTTTATTTTGTATGTAAATAGCGTATGTAGAAGGTTCCCGACTTGGGTGCTTGCGAGTTCTACCATTATGTAACCCGCCCGAAAATCAGAGGCCCTTGTACTCTGAGATTGTAACGGGCTAAATAATAATAATAATAATAATAATAATAATAATAATAATAATAATAATAAAGTAGAGGAAAAATTCCAAAATTAATTAAAATTAAAAATTTTGTAATTGCTCATTATACGTGAAACTGTTAATTGTTAGAGCATAATTCACTAGATACGTTTGCCATTCATTTCACCATTTGCAGGCATATTTCTCCTTTTGATACAGCATTAACATCCGATCCTTATGGTACAGATGAAACACAACATCAATAAGTATAAAATAGCATAATTCTATTTCAAATACTCAACCAATTCACGTATTCAATAACCGTTTTAACATCATGGAAATCATACTATTTCTGTTGCAGGCACATTACATTATTTAATGCATTTTCAAATAAAAATTATTCTAATCATCTGTTATAAAATTTCTCGAAATATCAATGTTAGTGGAGTAAGGACGTGAATTGCAAAGCGCAACCTTGAGATTTCCCGAGTCAAGCTCGATATCTCGCCTCGATACCTCGCCAATATAGTCTCGGGCGATATTTTTTCCTATCCTTTAAGAGTAACGCTTTTTCAAAAATGTGCACACGACCTTTTCTCAAAAATGAGTTCTATTAGGCAAAAAATGAGTATACTTTTCCTTTATGTAAAAGATACGAAAATGGCGTAAAATTTACAATATAATAATACTTTACAGTGTTGTTTTATTGTCACTATTTGGAGAGGTAATTACGTCAGAAATATATTCCACATAGTACCTGGATCCATGATGAGACTTTGTTACTGTGTACCCAATGTATATGAGTAATTAAATGTTTTCGAAGATTTCAAATCCTCTTGATTGAGACTCTAACTCTGGTCCCGTTTTACGCCAAATTGCTCTAACCACTGAGTGATCGTGACTACTATTTCTTTGAATAGTTTCTTGTCTGTAATGATTGTCCGTCGTATGTTATTTCATTGTCAACTGCTTGTCATTTTTATTGTAGAAAATACAAATTTAGTAATTCTATTTTTTCGTTCATATTACACCAATCTTACTTAGTTCTGTTATTTGCAGGGTATTCAAGAAATCTTCGCCCAACAGTAAGCTGACGCTCTATCTGAGCAACCGAGATCTCAGCGTAACCGGGGACTACATTGACAAGCTGCAAGGCGTTGTCCTTGTTGATCCAGATTATCTACAAGGTCGAAAGGTAAATAAATATATTTCACTAAATAAGTCTTTTCTAGATTACAAGTCATGACGGTGGCGGACTTTCGACACTACCTACATAACTATATCGAATTCAGCTGTTGTCTTGAGGAGAATTATAGAGACCAGCTGCTTTGATCGGTAGTTTTCCGTGACGTATGCGACCAACACTTGGCGAATGCAGGAGTGGTACCCTAACAAACATGCCACGGATTGCGCGCGATCTTTCCTTCTTTTCCTTGTCCTTTCCTCACCCCTTTCTTGCAAATGCTTACACTTGCGTACACTAAACTACTACACATACCGGACGACCATTCGCGAGAAAACAGTCCATTGTGATTGGAGGGCTGTCTTCTTGGGGAGATACCTGAAAAACGAATTTCCCAGCAATCTGACGTGTAACTCTGCGCCAAAACTCACCAACCAGAGAGGTAGGAACAGCGCCACCGCTAGGCAATAAAATCATTCTCTACACGGAACGGAAGATGACCATAGTAGTGGTCGAAAACATTAATTGATTTTCTCTGAATAGGCAATTGAATTTTATTGCATTCTATACCTTACAGTTTTTAACATTTTCTAGCGATTTTCAGCATACCACTGATCGCATTCAATAATGTTGAGAAATATAATAAGGTTTTAGATCGTATTTCTTACATGGGCTGTTGATAGACATCTTTTGTCGGTTTCGTAAAACCAGACGATTAATAGAATACCACCTTATTTACGTTGGTTGGAAGAAACGATGGTTGGTGTTGTGCGATAGATTTTCAATAACTAGCAGCTGAACAACAAAATGATATTATAAAGAAAACATTTAGTACAATTCCTTGAGTAAATCGTACACAAGGATTTCATATAAAATACGACGCAATATAATTAAACAAGCATAAACAAAAATATTTCCAATGAAATAATTAAAATTCAAGAAATTGAGATGGAAATTCTACGGAGGAAAGTTATAGAACTGCCATATACTAGTAATGACCGACGGTGGTATTCGAAATGTACTCGAGCGATTAATTCATGATGTAAGGAAAAAGAAGAGAGAAAGATAAAAGGAAAGAGAGGGTGAGTTATGGAAAGGGAAAGCGAGAGGGTGAGTTAGGGGAAGGGAAAGAGAGAGGGAAAGTTAGGGAAAGGGGTAGAGAGAGTCAGAGTTAGGGAAACGGTGGAAAGAGAGAGAGTTAGTGAAAGGAAAAGAGAGAGGGAGAGCTAGGGAAAGGGAAAGAGAAGGTGGGAGGTAGAAGATTGTTACATTTTGCTAGTTGACAAAAAGGGCTTTATAGAGGAATACGGCGCCTGCCCAGCCGCCACCACGCGACACCACCCTCCGTCGCAGTTTCTGGTCCGAAGCGCCCCGCCCCTCCCTGGAGGTCTAATGGATGAATGTGACCCTTCGTGGGGAAGCAGGCGAGGAGATACCGCCGCGGACGATGGGACAGCGTCGCGGTAAGGTGGTCTGGCTTGGGGCGTCCCGCGGGGCACGGGATACGCGCATGGGGCTTCACCCATCACCGCCCCCCGCGCCGCCCGCCGCCACCCGCAGCTCTGCCCCGTGCTGACGAGGCGGTTGTTCGAGAACAGAACCCGCGCCGCCAGCGCTGTCAAGGTCCTTCCCTGCCAACGGTTGGTCGTCTGCGAGGTGGGGCGTGGGGCCGGGAAGGCGAAGATGCTTACCATAGAGGAAACAACGGGTTAATCACGTGTCCCAAAGGTTGTGACCTCTCTAGGAGGCAGTTCATTCTGAAGAAGAGTTGTTATACAACGTATGAGTGACGCGAAGGATAAAATTTCACAAAATCAATTATTTTAAAAAAGTTTAACAAGGAAATAATTAAGTAAAAAGTGATGGAATAAGAAATAATAGCAAAAAGAATGTTTTACATTCGTCTATTGATATACTATTCGAGTTTGCACATGCTTATCTTGCAAGATAATTACCCTCATTCATTTGTAGGGATGTTTGACATATATAGTAGGTTTTTACCACAATACCGTCACTACAATGACAATAACGATTTCGCACGTGCTATAAATAGACCAAGAAATATTTTGTCCAATTGTAAATGCACGGGAGACTTGTGGTTAACTGTGCAGATGGATTGTAGAAAGATCAAGTGTCATTGAAATAGAAATAGAAATAGAGAATACGATATGCATTTCTTTCTAAGTTCTTTCCTTTGAACGACTTTGGGTGAGTTTTTTTAAATCTCTTGTTTGTTGTTCTCGACATTTTAATAAATATTAATGTGAAATTAAAGTTAGTTAAGTTCGTAACCATTTTATCTCAGGTGTATTATTATAATCGGATTTTTTTCATTCTAAGTAGCCTCAATCGCAGTAAACACAGATCGTGAGTTTACTGCAGTATCCTGATCTAGGTTCCATGGACCATTGGCGTTCTTAGACGAGTGAAATGGGCAGTGATATTTGTGACATTTCAATTGAAATACTCTTAGATTTAAATTATATTTATGTTTTATTAATATAAACAAATACCGCGAAGCATTTTACCACAATGCTTAGAACACGACAAACAATATTAGCATTTCTCTGAACCTAGAACTTCCAGACTGGTCGGTTTCATAAACGTTCGATAACGAATAGATAAGCTTGATGGTTCTATAAAATAGTTCAGGGGAGGCTCTTGCAAATCGTATCCGACTTCAGCCAACGAGACTGAGACACCAGAATTTGTCACAATATTAACAGGAAGTTGAAATAAAGACAGATACAGAAAATATTACCTCGTTACAAGACATTGAAACAGATTTATGATGCATTTCTTTTAAATATTGCATCTTGTTATTATATCGTATTATTTTTGGTTGGTTACCATTGAAAATTGTCACTTTGTACCACTTTCGAAATATTTCTCAATCCTTCTCGCTCTCCATGCAACATGGCCACCATCTTCAAGTCTGGCATTTCAAACGAAGTGCCCGTGCTCTGGTCACGACGTTCGTGACGCAAACTGGTGTTGCGCAGAGCAAGCAAAATTCGGTGCGCGTGAAGAACTCACCCATGTATTTCTACCATGAAGCAGTCTATAGCGGCATAAAGGGTTTCTGGAACAATCAATAAGACTTATGGAACCCACAAAGCTTTCTATATCTTATAGCCTCTGGAAAGGTTCATGGAAATGGCTCTAGAAGCAATTTCCATTAAGTTACATATTTCCATATGCAAGGAACAGTTTCTCCAAAACCATGGGTAGTGGGTGTACGAAACTATCAGCTTATTAACAGTGGTTTCACTTCTTATTACCCATGGTTCAGTCTTCATCGCAACATAGACATTTAACAAACCCACTGATATTTTGTCAGGAATGAAAATTATTTTTTTCAAATATAAAAAATAAATAGTATAAAATAAAAATAATTTTGAAACCTATTCTAAATATTAAACTTTCCCTCTTTTAACGTGATACTAAAGACTCAGTGTCAATGCTGTGAATATTTTAATGCTCTACTTTTAATAATTTCTGAAAAAAGGTACATAAAATATGTTGATTTTTTTTGCAAAGTCAGTACAGACACCTTCGGCGCCTCTAACCTTATATATTAGGGTATATTTTTGAGGTATATAAAACGTACGTATTACGAAATATTAAATCAAAATATGAAAATTAAAACAATTACATTCCAGGTGAATTTAAATTATTTTAATTATGCATTCCTGATTATGTGTATAAAACCAGGCATAGCAGGTTCCTTTATCCACAATAAAAAAATTATTTCATTGTTTACTCTTTTCCAAGCTATTTAGCGAGGATTAACACTGTACTCGTCATCATTTTCTGTATATTATTAATTAGATACAAAAACCATTTAAAAAACATAAGATGTGTCTCTAGTGAACTTTTTTTTGTTGAACTTTTTATTTGTTCATTGCTGTGGGTTTACGGGCCAGAAACAAAACACGTAACGGTATTTTCAATACCCTGGAGGGCCTTTATGATTCTTTATGCCCGAGGGAGTTTTTGAATATATTATGTCCCGCTGTAATACCATCACAACACATCATTTTTATGCATTCGATTTATTAAAGTTACGATACAAGCAAATATAACAAATAAATGGCATAACGATGAAATAAGGAAAATAACTAGTTGTAAATCACTTTTTGCTTAATAGATATGAAAATTACTATTTTGAAATGTTCCTGTGAATTTATAATTGCTATCAGTCACTTATATTTCACTGTTTTTTAGAGATATATGTACATCTTGAGTAGCAGTACTACCAGTAGTAATAAAACATCGCATCGCTAATATCCTCGGCACATCGCTAATATCCTCGAAATGTTACTGTTTGAAGTTATAAAATGTTCTAAATAACTTTTGAAGATAGAGGCTAGTAATAAATTACCAGTTCAATTCACACGTGTATTTTCCATAAACATCTCAAATACACCATAATCATTTTCAGATATTTCTAATTATTTTTCTGGAAACCACTCTCCGTAGCTTTGTTAGCTTTTCAGGGACTTGTCGCAGGAACTTCACCACATTTTTTAAATTTTGTACGAACAAATCATTCCAACAATGAGTATGCAGTAATAGTTAGATACACCTAGTTCTGTTTATCTGACGTCTTATTGACAAACGACTATTACAATGCGTATGTTCACTTTAGACGCAAGAGAAGTTATAATATGTTTCGAATTCTCCTATGGTTCAGCAAAGAACTAGTAAACCACAAAGTTTTGTATGCACCACTGGCGTTACTAGATGTTTTGCCCCTCAGCCAACTTACAACCCCTGGGGCCCTCGGGTTTGGAAGACACCCGCGGAGCAAAAATATCTTCTTAACGCCCTAGATACATAAATAACTATTTCTTGATGACAGGAAAACATTACTTTGGGTGGGGGGAAATATTATTTCAATCAAAATATTTTTAGGTGACGGAAAAATGGGCGTTAAATGGTTCTAGTGATGTCGGGTTACAAAAAGCCATCAGACCAAAGACTCTCAGAACACAGCTTTCGGGCGTTAGGTTGCCGCTCGATTATCAGAACACTTATTCCCCCCCTTCATGCGTAAATAACTATAATCGCTCCGAGAAAGCTGAGAAGGAAGTGTCAGCTTTACTGCACTCATATGTTGATCATTAATATTTCACAGCGCTTTTGGGGGCTAAAGGAAACCTTTTTTTAATGAAAGTATAGATCACAAGGGAAAATATATTTCTCTTTTGTTGTTATTTACATAAGTCTTTTTAAACTAAATTGACGCTTCACGTAGGCGGACGCGATGATTTAGTCGCGCGTCTCACGGACACACGGACATGGTCAATGGCACACGCCAGCAAGGGCCAGGATTGATCCATCAACTGATTAGTGATTCCGGACGCGTCAAAGTCATTTGTAACTTAAATGACTGTCTTTTGATAGCCGGAGGAGGCGGTAATAGAATGCTGCTGGATTTTGAGATCCGGCGTGAACCTATCAGTCGGCTTGCGGGGTTTACCCCAACCAGGTATCTCCCATCAACGGGGCGCCGCCCCAGCTGGAAAATCTCTAAGCTCCCGGCTGGTCTCCTGTCATGTGTGGTAGTGTATTGCTTGCAAGTGCAGGTGTGTGTTCGTAAGAGTTGAAGATAGGACAAGGAAGAGGAAGGAGGACAAGGAAAGACAGCGCGCGTATCTTCGCTCTTCTTGGGATACTGCACCGGCATTCGGCTAGACCATGATTGGAGAAATCGAAGATCTCCTCTTCCACACAGCGCTGAATTCGACCTAGCTATGCAGCTAGTATTGCAATTCTTGCTACCGTGGGAACTGGAACCGTAGGACCTCGCGGTCAGAGACAGTGCTGTGACATCAATTAATGTCTTGAGCCACATGAGCCGGTACAAGTAAGAGCCAGGAGTCCAGACATGGGCAGAGCAACTGATGGACCGTTTCAACCTCACAAAGTGGGTTGGCGTAAGCCCATGTGAACGGGGAATGAAAATGATAGTTCTTTCTTTATTATCCCATTGCAAGTGCACTCCTATAATCAGACTTAATTGGCTCAGGGCAACAGCTGATGTCACTGCAATGCCTCTGACTTGGAGTTCCTAGGGTTCGAGTCTGGACGCTGGCAGATTTTCGGCAGTAGCTATTTAGCTAGGGCAAATTCAGCAGCTGTGTAGAGAGAAATTCCAGCGGCTGACTGCTCTTACCGGTAGTTTTTCGTGGTTTCTCCGATCCTTACTGGGGAAAAGCCGGAGCATTATCCTAACAAACGGGCCACGAACCGTGCGCGATGTATCCTTCTTCCTTCTCCTTTTAACACTTCTTTCAACACACAGTTGCTTGAAGTGCACTATCACAAATGGCGGCCGACTAAATGAGAGCATGGATTTTGTCCCGACTGGGGCGATGCCTTAAGGAGAGATACCTGTCTGAAGAATACCCCAGAAAGGTGTCGTGTAGGCCTAAGCCGGATCTGGGAAGATCACCGCCATCTCCAGTAATAAAAAGACAAAAACAATTTTGGGGCTATTGATCATATACGTTAACGCGCTCGAAACCGCTAATTAATCTGTCAATCCACGCCTAGAATCTAATTTTTTGTCTTTATTTTGAAGTTTATTATGCTATTGGATTCTTTAATTTCCACCTCTTACCACATTGCAAGTTTAGTTATAGACTTTTATTTCATCTTTTTTCTATCTTATTGCGATGTAGCCCTAGAGTGGAGTGGAGTGGAGTCCTAGCACGCTGACCCGAGACCCACGGTGTGCTCGTGTGTGGTTGCAGGTGTTCGGGCAGGTGACGCTGACGTTCCGCTACGGACGCGAGGACGAGGAGGTGATGGGGCTCAAGTTCTGCAACGAGGCCGTGATGAGCCTCGCGCAGCTCTACCCTCCGCCGCCCATCGACCTCTGCGCCCCACCCACGCCTCTCCAGGTGAGCACATTCGTCTCTTTTTAGATTAGGATTCTTCTACTCTTTCAACTCCTCGTCATCGTCCTCTTCCTCCTCCTGTCGGTGCTCTACCCTCCGCCACCCATCGACATCTGCGCCCCACCCACGCCTCTCCAGGTGAGCACATTCGCCTTTTTTATTAGGAATCGTCTACTCTTTCATCTCCTACTCCTCATCGTCCTCCTCCTGTCGGTGCTCTACCCTCCGCCGCCCATAGACATCTGTGCTCCACTCACGCATCTCCAGGTGAGCACATTCGCCTTTTTTTATTAGGAAACTTCTACTATTTCATCTCCTTCTCGTCATCGTCCTCCTCCTCCTTCTGTCGCTGCTCTACCCTCTGCCGCCCATCGTCCTCTACGCTCCATCCACGCCTCTCCAGGTGAGCACATTCACCTCGTTTTTCGCTTCCGATGCTTTCTCTTTTCACATACTTCGTTTTCCTTTTCTCATCCTTCTCCTTTCTTAGCCACGGCCCATCGTCATCTGCTCCTCTCACGCTCCTGAACATGAGCCCATTCACTTTTCTTTTCATCATACCACCTCTTTCTTCTTCCCCTCCTTCTGACGCAGGTCTACTCGCCGCCTCCCATGGATGTATTCCCTTCACCCACGTCTATGAAGGTGAAGGTCCATTTTCTTCGCTTTCCATTTTGAACTCTTGTCCAACTTCACCTTCTTCTTTTTCGTCTCCTCCCCTTCAACTCTGAAGTAGATCTCCGCCCTCATCAACATATACGTAGCGCTGATGCTCCGCAGGTGAGTTTCTCTTCATCCGTAGACTGCAGACAAACGCGTGTGAGGCAAAGGGGTGTTTATGCGGTATATAAAATGCGTCAGCGTGCAAGGATCTGTGACACTTTTCGTCACGTGCCTGATAACATGATGTACCTCTACTCCATTATTGATCGAGGTTTACTAGGGTTCGAATTCTGACGTTAGCGGATTTTTGACACATGTTCTTGCGTCAAATTCAGCCAGTGTCTCACGGAGCATTCCAGTGATGCACTGTTCTGTACTTTAGTTATTCTTGGTGTCTCCAATTGTACCATGCGCGTGATGTGGCAGTACCCTAACGAATTATCGACTGGTCTCGGGCGAGCTTTGCTTCCTCGTCATTGTGCGGTCAGATTTTAATGAACTAAATCATTGGCAAACATGATCAATAAAGCGCTTTTAAAATATTTTCAAAATGCCTTAAAAGCAAATGAAAATTATGTAAAAAATGGTTAAAAACTATTTCAGATGAAAAATGCAAGCTGTTGGATATGTTTCTGAAGTAATCGAGGCTTCTTCCTTTTGTTCAAGTAAAGACAGTTTGCAAACTGTTGGTTTGGTTTTGATTTGGACTGTACTGTACCAGGAAATGCATCTTTAGTAATCCTGAAATCGGAAAAATGCTTTAAATATTCTGTAAAAAGGAAAAATGTATAAGTAGTAGAAATCGACGAAAATGCCACAAAAGTCTGAATAATGGTAATTTCCTTTTGTCATAACATTAAACTAATGTCTATACTGAAAGGCATTGTATTAAAGTAAAGAGAAATAAAAGACATTTCATTAAACACGCCTTCTGATCATTGTACACCCTTCTAACCTTATACACACACATTTGCTCTACATAATCGTATGTGTCGGGCCATCAGTTGGGAGTTTAGAACTTGCTCCGGATGGGGTAATGACCTGGCAGGAAATACCCGGAGGAGGAAAAGCTCAGGAGTAAGCGAACCGGCGCCGAATCTTACGTTCCCGCAGAGGAGGAACACTGCTACCTCACAGAATATAACATTCTCTACTTTGTACACTTCCGGGACCAATGATCTTAGTATTTGCCATACCCGTAAATAGCTACCTCAGTTTCGCAACGTGCTGAGCTATATGATGTGACCTTCTGTGAAGCAATCACCTTATGATGATTTGATGGCTACATTACAGTATATGATCGTGACCTCAAGACAAGACTTCTCTTTCCAGTAAGTGATTCGTGTTGTATGAGTTTCACCATCTGTCGTGAACGTGGTGCAATGTATTTAGTAGTCCATGGCAAACGCGCGACATGTCATAAACTCTTTATGTTGTTAGTACTAAAGTTGATTAAATTTGAAATATCGTGAGTTGTAGTAACACTTGAGGGTATAGGATAAAGGATACAAGAGCCAACAACACGTCAACAGTGAGTAATTTATCTTTTTCGTAATACTAATACTTTTACTTCTAACATAATCTTGTGCATTTTCATGTGTCTTAATTCAGCAGCTAATGAGCTTGTGTTCAAAAGAAAACTTCAATAGTTAAACACGACAACGAAAAATGTTAGTTCCCGTCCTTTGAGTTACAGTTTTTTTATTGTAATTTTCTGATTTTAGTGCTATTAAATTTTAATTAGAGCGAAGTATGTCCGTTGATTTTCCGCGCGAGTTCTTATTAAATCGGCAAATAAGGAGATAACCATTTTGATATTGAACGCAACAACCATCACGCCAGCTCCTGCCCTGCCCCCCCCC
>BOPP01000184.1:1523146-1589522 GCA_017312745.1 Gryllus bimaculatus
ACGTCAAGGTGAGAGCGCAACGTCTTCTCCATCTGCGTTGACTACTACGTCAAGGTGAGAGCGCAACGACTTCGCCAGCTACGTCGACTATTACGTCAAGGTGAGAGCGAAACGTCTTCGCCAGCTACGTCGACTACTACCCTACGGTGAGAGCTGTCCCTCCTTCCTCCCCGAGCGCAACCTCTTCGCCATCTACGTCGACTGCTTGCACATATCTCCCCCTAGCTCCCAGTTGTGAGCAGTGTTCGCCATCCTTGTCGGCTATTACATCAATGTGGATGTACTCCCTTAAAGGAGCCAATTTGAGCTGTGAATTGTCCGTGTAATTTTGCTGCTTGAATAATATGCAAACTGCTCAAAATGAACAGTATGTTCGTCGGTAAAAAAGTACTTTAAATTCACTTGATTAAGTTAGTACACATGTAATCAATATGATGATATGAATATTTTCGGACACAATCGCTGATCTATGTCGTTTCTATTAAGATTCTGCCCAGTTTTTAAACCCCTTGTGCAGTGTCGTCAGCATCACAGCCCTGAAACCTTAACAGTGGTTCTGCAACGCCGTCGCTTCCTCGTGCCCGCAGGTGAAGCTGGCGGTGGGCGCGATGGGCGGCGAGCTGTCGCTGAAGCTGCCGTTTACCCTCGTGCACTCGGCGCGCGACAAGGACCCTCTGACGGAGCCGCTGCAGGAACTGGTGACGCTGGGCGGCGCCGGGGAACGCTCCAGCTCTTCGCCGCTCAAGGAGCAGCAGCAGCAGTCGTCTCAGGAGGCGCCGGCGGCGTCGGGGCCGCCCAAGAAGGAGAAACGCAAGAAGACGTTCACCAAGGTGTGGGTTCGCGCGGGCGGCCGGCTCTTCGCGCGGCCCGCGGCGCACGCGTGGCTGGCGTGCCGCGGCGGCCGCGCGGAGACCACGCAGTCGTGCGAGGCACTAGAGTAACACGTGGAAGAACGAACCGGCGGAGCATCCGGGAGAAGGAACAGGGTTCGGCAACGTACGGCGAAATTCTGCTTTTAAGATGCTATTGTTAGTGTTTACTTTTCCAAATTTTACTCGAGAATATGCAGTCGTACTGGAGTAATGGGCAGGATAACTGGTGGCACATCCGGGATAAGCAACAGGGTTCGGCAACTTACGGCGAAATTCCGCTTTTATGATGCTTTTTTTCAACGAATAGGGTTTACTTTTCAAAATTTTACTTGAGGAAACCACGCAGTCATGCGAATCATTAAAATAATTGACAGGATAACCGGTATCACACTGGACTAAGTGTTTGAAAAAGGTTGGGCAACCTACAGCTAAATTGTCAATTTTTGTCGCTTTCGTTCAAGGAAGAGGGACTTAACTTTTCGAAATTTTACTCGAGATTACGCAGTCGTGCGAGACACTCGAGTAATGGGCAGGATAACTGGTGGCACATTCGGGATAAGAGTTGGAACAGAGATAGGCAACCTACGGTGAGGTTCCACTTTGTAGTAGCTTTTGTTCAACGAATATAGTTTAATTTTCCACATTTTATTCAAAAAACCATAGCAAGTCATGTGAAACACTAAAATAATAGGCAGGATGCACACCGGATAAGCCTTTGAATAGGGTTGGGCAATCTGAGTTAAGGTTCAACAACTAATGTGAAACATTAAGATAATATTTGTTTAAAATCGGTAATTATATATTTATTGCCTTCGTTAGTTCTCGTAATATTCGTCTAATAAAATATATTTGTTGCTATAACGTTTCTACTAAAATAAAGTAATTCTAAGAATTGAATATATAGAATTATTGACAATACTATCGGACTACATTTTATTAAATAACCGTAACAATTTTTTTTCGTTTTTCTCTGAATGCTGCTTTTCATTTCAAATTATATCTTTTCTTTTGACACCTTTCCTTTCTTTTGGAAAGATTATGGACCACAACTTCTCAAAAGAAGGCAACACCAAAAGCTGAAGAGTTTGAACACCGGAAGTACGACCCATAAGCACGTTTTATCCTGCTCATTTTATTTTGTACTGCTATTGACAACGGATGTATGTTACATGTTTAAACCTTTGGATATACGCCCTATATGGTCAAAATGTGAATTGCGTCAAGGATCATATGTGTATCTCGTGTGAGTTTCCTTACTCATGGTCTGTATATCTCTGACTGAGTCTACGGTGACGTTGCGTTCATATAACTAGTATAATCTATTATTCTTGAACCAATATATCGTTTACATGCAATTGTTCTGAACGTGGTGTAGTATTTTTGCTTTTAATGAGGCGCATATAAAAAAAACATCCTGGACTTGCTCCTTGGTGCTATCTACTTCTCTACTCTGTACATAAAATATATGCCGAACTCTGACGAATCCATCGGCGAATTTTGCATTTTTTATTCTTAATATTGCTTTCTAGCATATGCCGAATGTGATTTGTTACTGAAATATCGGAGTGTATTGGAAAAACATGTCTCTCCGAATCTACAACATGCTGGCCAGTTTTTTTATACAATTATATTCATTAGCTGGCGTTTTCGTCACAGATGTTGCCGAACATGGCTGAGAATCTTGAAATTAGGGCCTGCTGGTTCAGACTCGATTAAAAAAATAATTCGGATTATATATGGATTGAGGTGTGAATGTTCCTTCAATTGCCAAACATTAGCGTTTTTCTTTCGAAAATATTAAAATTGTCGATTGTCAAAATACCTGATTCTTAGGAAACATGAACTGTAAATGAGTTATTTAGATTGAAGCGTTTAATAATTTCTTCTTCTTTTTCTTCGTCGTCGTCTCCTTCTTCCTAACTATTATTATTATTATTATTATTATTATTATTATTATTATTATTATTATTATTATTACATTAGTTTTGTGGTTCAACAGCACATAGTTCTTCCTAGGCTTACCTCCGACAATAAACGGAGATTTTTTACTGGATGAGTACGAAAACAGTTCGTCGCTCGCTCCCAAAAATGGGGATGGGGGGCAGGGTTGGGTAGGAAGGGTCGACCTTGGTCCGTGGCTCGTATTACAGAGAGTTGCTTCGGCTTTCTCCTGGAAGTAATAAAACAAAACCACGGACACCTCCGATCAGTAGTCGACCGACTAATTCTAAGCCGACAGGTGTTGCGAACTCGCTGATGCTACACGTATCAAATAAATTTGAGGTACCTGGTGGAAATAAAACACGTAACCTCCCAATTGAATTGCATTGAATTGATGCCTTACTTTACATGGCTAGACTTGGGCCATCAGGCCCGCTCTTACGTCTGACCACGCAAATTTTGCTACATTCATTTTACCAACTAGCGGAGACGATCTTTTACATGCAAATAAATCTCCTAACATGGAACAGACGGCTTTACTGCCCCTCCGAAGGAAGACGTACGAAGGATTTTTTTGCCTTTAAAAATCCACGGCTTCGATCGGGTTTTAAACCCGCCAACGTCGGTTTAACAGTTCGATACGCTAACTGTTCACCATCGCCACACGCAAACACCAGGACACTCGAGACAAAAGGCGTAGCCTTAATTGTTAACAGGTACCGGAGGTAATGGAGCCTAAGTGGCTCTCTCCATTGATCATTCGCAGGACTCGCGTTTTCCAAAATGAGATGAGTTGCCTCGCCTACCTTTAAGCTAAGTAGCTACCAGTGCTTACAGAAAGTGGCAGATCAAAGGTTTACAGACGTATCGTATCAGTTACGTTAGTATTCTTACTCTCGGTAATTCATCATCTATACAACTCTCTGATATGTTTAATACCAACTTTTCTTCAGGAACGGTGAATTCGAGGCGTGATGTGAAATATCAATAAAACAATGCATGGCAGATTCATATACATTTCTTTAGTGATCAATTCGGTCTGTCGAAAAACATTGTTACTGAAAGTAAGTTGAATGACCTTGTTAATGATGTATTAGATTGTAATGACTGATGATAGTGGTTAATCCAGATAATAAAGAAATAATAGATAGATAACAAAAAATTACTTTTCTGTCCTTGTGTAATGATTTAGGGACAAAATGAGCTCTCTAAGTATTGATGTTTTAAAATTTAAAAAAGCAGGGTTTCTTGTTCTTATTAGTAAGTAAATAATCGTCACAATTTATAAAAAATGAAGGTTTTTCTCATAGTAGACTAATTTTGCGAATATAGCTTTCCGACACTACAGTTACAACCACGAGTTGACGCCCTCCTTTATCGCGTTGAAAAGTACAGTCTTTGCTTTCCCATGAAATCAATAATTCCACCCTCTATCTCTGCCTCGTCTGTTGTTTTCTTTTCACGAGGAAACGCCGTAGATGTTTACGGACGATCGAGATATTTGCCGGTTATTTCTATTTTATTTGGCTTTCCATTCTGACTGTCGCATATCTAGTCGCATATCTATATATCTCTTCGTAAAAAAAGTCGAAACACTGAATTCACATTAGGTAGGAAAAAGATAAAATCTTGCGTTAATCAACAACTAACATAAAAATATCGATGTTTCACTGAGTGAGAGACACCAAGTCCTCAGCAGTTTCGGTCGTCACATTCTGACCTTTTTCAGGACGAAACGATTTTCCAGATTGACGACCAAAATATTGGCAACTGTGCGTAGCATGTTGTCACTCGGACAGTACAGATCAATTATTATCACCGAAGTGACCTACATTTTTATCAAAAATCTAATTTGAAACAAAATGCACGAAAATAAGCTGATCATATCATTCGGTGGATTAATTACGATCCTTTGCCATATTTTGGGTATTTACGTCCCCGACTTTTATAGTGAATTACAATTTCCATCTTCGACGAGAAAATTCAAGAATTGTTAGTAATAAACGATTGTGGCAGCTCAATGATCTACGTTAGTTAAGACATTTCGATACGATACAATATTCATATATTGTAAGATTGAATTCAGTCACAGCCTGGAGAATTCTAGCAGCCGGTGGCACTGATCGGTAGTTTTTAATAGTTTCTCTGATCAGTTCCAGGCGAATGCCAGTATAGTAGCTTAACAAACGAGGCCTCTGACCGCGCGCGATCATTCCTTTCTCGTTCTTGACCTAACCTCTTCCCTTATACCTACACAGATCCACTATACTACCACACATGTCATAACCGGAGACCTTGAGTTTAGAGCTTGTCCAGGTTGAAGCAGTGTCAAGCTGGGGACTACTTAGGGCGAAATCCCCCGCAAGTTGACGGGTGGGACGAGTGGCACTACTGGGACAACATGTCATTGTTGCCGTAACAATTGATATGTTGAAAAAATCAATAATGAAATAAAAATTGTAATATATAAATAATAATTATAATAATAATAATTAATAATACTCTAATAATAATACTCGAAGGGAAATACTAATTATTTTTATCTCGGTCGTGTTTTTTAACGGCTTTAGGAAAAGCTCTGAAGAGAATGCTGAGTTGTTCATGTTTGCCTTTGGACATACATACTTAACTTCTCAAAAAAGACACATGTGTAATATATTTTATGACATAATATAGTAATAAAACAAAAATATAATGATGAACAGTCTTGTACCAATGCCATTCCAGTACCCTGGAAACACCAACGGGGTAAGTGGTGGAGGGAGCGGACCTCGGAATAAATACGCAAAGCTATTTCTGAGGCGGCAGCATGCACCCTTCGCCTAGGACTTCGAAATCATTCAAGTTGAACAGTGTAAACTGGGTGTAAGGGTCTAATAAGGGTTCAGTAAGGTTCTAATAATAAAAAAATAGAAAAAAGAATCTGTAATTTCTTACCTAAAGAAATATATTGAAAACAAAGTACACAGGGGCCTGAAGTTAACATCTGCCTCTCGATGCGACTGTTAACCATTGCCATTAGTGACACGCTTATGTTCAAGCTTCTCAGTTCCCGTGTAACTTAAAGGTTACACGCGTCCCCCCCACTAAATCCAATTACGTAGCCACCTGCGAATAGTTTGTGGGGTCTCTTCAGAGTTAGCGCTAAGCGCTTGAGTAGCAAGCTTACTTTGTTTAATCGTCTGGTCCATTTCAGGACCACAAGAGAAGATGGCGGCAGCACGTCCCGTAATTTGTAATGAAGTTTGTGAGCTTTCAATTAATGTATTTTCAACATTTTCTTGCTTTATTTATCAATCGACATGCATGTAATTCAACATGAAGAATGTTTCCGAAAAATAAGGAACTAATGTAACCTTTAGGTTACAATAAATATTTCTGTGATGGAAACAAAAATTTTCGAAACATTTTCCCCCATTTATGACATTTTCTTTCATGTCAGGAATAATTATAAGTACGAAAATATTAAATCAAAAGGGTCTGAAGAGGTTAAGGTATTGCCTTGCGACTAGAGTGTGCCAGTGATTGGGTGATCGCGGGTTCTATTCCCGTCCGATGATTGAGATTTTCCTGGTTTTTAACATTCGACTGTGTAGCGCTTACCGCGATCAAAATTGTAGAGATATCTTGAATTTCGGATATTCTTATTAAAATCGTTTTGATAAAAACTACTGTAAGAACAATGTAAAATCTAATAAAAATGTCTGATTAATAATTTCAGTAAATGGCTGCCTTACGCCGAGGATTTCACGGTTATCGGTTGAAATGATCCAAAAATTGCAAAACCTAAGTGTTTCCTTATTTTCCATTTAGGGAATTCGAAGTCTATGTGCTGAAATATCATAAATATGAAAATGGAAGTGAGTTTTATGAAACCGTTTACATTTCTCATTGTTAAGGCAACTGCGTAACATAATCAAATCAAATTATTTGAGATTGGAATGTTTGATAGTGTTTCGTGCACGAATCTCATTTGCTAGTTAAGATCTTTAGCATGCACAAAAAGCATTTACTGTTATAAATTAAGGTCACATGAAACTTCATTTCAATTTCTCATGTTCGTTATTTCATTCGTTACTTGTTACACAAGTTTCATCATTCTAGATGCTTGTGAAAACGATTCTAACACCTCATTCTCCGTATGAAAAGATCGCACGTATGGCTTTAAAATAGATTCATCAACAAGCTAAATGTAAACAAATTCTCTAATACGAAATTATTGTTCCGAAACACCAAATACTACCAATTTTCATGAATAGTGTGTACATGTCTTGCTCAATTAGTTGACTGACAAAAATTATTATTGTAATACTGTCAGTATATACAGTAAATTTTGAATGGTTTGTAAATTGGATAAGCGATGTAGGATAAAGAGCTTCCAATGTTTGTGTCCTGTTCATTAGCATTAACAAATGTCACTACTTTAATGATAGTTATTAATGGGTCATTTAATCCATTTTACGTACTGTAGTTCATAAGACATGTTTTATCAGGGTATGAAAGAAACAATTTAAATGTTCTTTGAAACATTTTTAGAAGTCATTGTCTAGAAACATTAGAATAAAAAAAGCGATAACACGCTGGTCGTGTTGGTATATAGTAATATTATTTTCGCAGCAAGAAATATAATCTCTGCGAATATCCTTGAAAAGTTATACAATAAATCATTCTTAAAATGTTATTTTTCCCGTATCATTTTGACTTTTATTATACGATAGTTCATCTTCACATTTTATCTTCCGAAAACATTTTTAGGGTTGGAACATTCAGAAGCGTTATAATGTCTTTTAATGACTTTTATATCATGGCCTTTTAGTGCAATAATATTGCATATTGCATATTGCAGTGTTTCAAATTTCTGATATAGATATTCGCAACAAAATCTGATAGTTTTCTGCGAATATTATTAGTATTTCTGTCATTATGAGAATCGTAGTTTGATGAAAGTCAATATTTATTAATTGATTCAAGATTATATTTCATTTTACACCGACATTTTCAAACACTTTATGAATAATACAATTTACCTTAAAGAGAAAATACTGGTTATTTACAGATACTGTAACAAAGAATTGAAAAATATTTACCTTTCACATTCCACGAAGCTAAATGAAATATAGTGAGATTTCATGTGATATAACGTAGTGTAATGCAGTATCAATAATGTACTGTTTACCTTGAAATTCGCTCAAATTCAGAGATTTTGCTGTTTCCAATACACTTCAAACTAACATGCAGACGTCGCGTTAATGATAGTCGTCTACGCCTTAACTTGAATTTATTTGTACCAGCACACGCTAAATACATTTACGAGTATATCGTTACTAAGGACGCTTTTTAACGGATTTTGGATGGAGCAGGCACAATCTGGAGCGGCCAGAGTAATTTGAAAACCGAATTTAAATTTCAAAAATTTTGAATTTATTATAATTCAGAGTATATTTACATGTACATGTAATTGCACTGTCAGATTGTTCTGCTTAATGGGAGCTAAACTATTTATTATCTTCGTTCTTTACTCTTTTCTATCTTGGCCCTAGATCTGGGTTGTCCCTTTTATTTCGTAATCAGTTGGTTTTGAACCATTACTGCTACTGCGTGCCTAAAATATTTCGTTTCATTGTTTTGTGCCAGCCAATTGTAAACAAATGTTATAAGTATTTGTCAATGCGGATGGAATAGTTTGCTGTACTCATTGATTATGTGTGACTACCAGCATCACACAAACGCTAGTCTGGTTATCGGTGCATTCTTCTATTTATGCTTGCTAATCAATTTTACAAAATAATGTTTTGTGGTATTTGCCTAACTGTAAGTGGATGATAATGTTGGGAAATATCCATTGGAATCTGGAAGTGATACTAAAAGTGAAAAACATTTTTTTGTAATTTAGTGTTGATTTTATTAACTTAATTCTATGGTAAATTCTTTTATTCATTTCTCATAAGATTACATTGAAAGGTGATTTTAAGTCTGCCCACACTCATTTAAATATTAATTTCATTTCCCATTATATATAAGTAAAAAGGAAGTTTTACGTATTTAACTATCTTGCTTAACTTAATTATAACCTATTTCTTTCGTATTAAATTAACGTCTTGTTCAACGTATTCTTAAGACTTTTAAATAATCTCATTAAATTTTGTATTATTGAGTTAACTTACTATTCTTGTAAATCAATACTGAGTTGGAAATATTTTGAACGCAGGATATCTTGAACACATCATTTCCAGTATTTTTATCAATGACAAGTCACTCACGTGAACGTTGTTTTCAAATGCGTTCTCTGTGTTTCACCCTCAGAATGTAACAGCGCTTTCCAAGTGAATACAAATTCAGCTTTTGTACATTAAATTAAATGTTGCTGTTGCGATGTATGAAGATCTGTTGCATTAAAATTGAAAATATGTATAACAATGTATCATTCCTTTCGACTTGCACTACCTATTTATTTCCCCTTTCACCAACAATCAGTCCACTCTTTTTTCAGTCCGTTTCCTTTTCAACGGCACACCATAGTGCACACCGTTTAATGCTCCATTCGTTGTGGGGAATTATCCGAAACCCTTTGAGTTTTATTATTTACTAGCTGAAGAAATCGAGTGTTGCCTGGATATTTATTTATCACATATCCGTTCTGCCCGTATCCCTCTGCCCGTCTCTCCCAATCCTAAACAAAAACCAAAACCTAAGAACGGAGTCGCCACTCGGCCACAATAACCTCTTTGTTTTCCGCTAGCACACATTACGAAGTTCAACCAAATTTCGAAAATAGGCCAACCCGAGCCATTGGGGGTAATATAACGAGTTTGAAAATGTAAAACTTAAGAGGTGTATTTAAGATATTTTATAAAGTACTTTCGGTGAATGTGTGTTGTTTCTTATAGCAAACCGAGACAGTTTCATAAAAAATACTATTTCAACAAGTCGTTAATACCCGTATTCGTTTGGTATTCGGTATTTATTGATTAATATACAACAACTTAATAAAAAGGCGTTTTAGCATATTTTTATTAACCGTATCAGTTCTGAACGTTCCAATATATTATTGTTACGTATCTGACTATGCGTGGACCAGACGTATGTTGAACATTCTTTTTTTGAAAATACCTAAGATGCTGGAGAACTGCAGCTGCAGGCTGTTCTGTTCGGTAGCTTTCTTTGGTTTCTTTGTTCAATTGTAGACGAACAATAGAGAATAACCCTACATTAACAAACGGGTTATGGACCGCGTGGGATATTTTCCTTCCTCCACATTGTCTCCTCCTGACATAAACAGACGCACTTACAATTCCATGATCTCCACTACCTCTCATGTCGAGGGAGCTTAAAGCTTGTTCCGACAGGGGTGATGACTGGCTGGTGGAGGTTCGTGGATGAGGGAAATTTCCCGCACGTCGACGTATTTGGGCACCGAATCTGACATTTGGGCGGTGAACCATACCACCACATTCCAGTATTTAACATTTATTACACTAACGAGATTAATGTCCAGAGAAGTTAACGCTCGCGGAACCACAACATAATCAGTGACTTGTAAGTTGTAAAAGTTGGTCCTCCGAGCCGGATGACCCTCCAGAGTGTGTGTGGTGGGGCAGGGGCTAACCGTGTCTGCGCTGGCTGCGCAGGAGGACGAAGACGTCATCATGGCGTGCACGGAGGAGCCCGGGCGTCCGCCCTGAGGGGGCGGCCGAGGTGAAGGCTGCGAGGGCGAGGGCTGCAGCATCGCCGGAAAGCGCCCCATGGGCGGCCTCGCGCTGCTGCATCCCGCCTTCTGCTGCTTCGCCGAAGCCGCCGCCGCCACAGCCTCATCGGTCGCCGGGCCCTCGCCTTAGCGCCACGCTCGTCGTCGCGGAGGTTGGGACCACTACGGTTGGTGTAGTACGTAGGGATGGCAACTGTTTTTGAAAGGGAGCCTTTGTTGTTCGAAAAACGCCTTCTTCTAGGAAGAGTAACTAACGTATCGGTTGTCGACCTGCGAACTTCTTCAGGGCGATCGACGAGAAGATCTCAGTGACATGGCCGATATGTTGGCAACGCTGCGTATAATTCTCTTGGAAGGCTAATACTTCTTTGACTTTGTCTGAAGAAGCCTCGTCTACATTTTCTTATTACCAAAATATTGGTATGGCAGTATAATGGAGGAATAGCCGATATGTGTTCGATTATTATATTTAGATGTTCCGGTACTTTTTCGAGAATGTGAAACTATACGCTGAAGTAAATTCGGAGTAAATAAATTCGTCATTATTTGGGTTCATTAAGTTACTTACTAGAGTAAAGAAGGATCCAGATGTTTACTACACAAACATCACCTAGATTGTTTTTGCTACGAAACATTTTGAAAAATTGCAATTAATTTAAAATGTCAATTAGCGATATTTTAATAATATTCAAATGCATATAAAGTAGCGACTTAAACTGCAGCGTTCGTAAACATTGGTTGAATAATTTGCATAATAATTGTTGCATAATTAAAGTCAACGAAGTTCTCATTGCTATAAGTAGCAAGGTTTAAAAAACAATCCATAAAATGACAAAATGTTGTAAGCTTTAAATACAGCAATCTTCTGTGCTAATAATGAATTGTAATAACACTTCATCACATTTTAAATTTAATTATGTTTTTAATTTGATAATTTTGTATGTATTAAAAGCATATAGAAGAAAGAAGGAATAATCGTTTCTGCAACAATAATCCTATATATATATATATATATATATATATATATATATATATATATATATATATATATATATACGAAAATACCGTAAGTGCTATATTTAGTTGCCATCCCTAATAGTACAGTACATTATCGTGGTGGTGGTGGTAATGGTGGTGGTTTTGGTGATGGTTTTTGTTAAACAGTAAGAAAATTAATGTGAACTGTCGTCTAGACGCACAACTGCTTTACGTTTGTTCACTGTTCTTTTAGTGACATAATGAAGTATACCAAGGAGATACATAATTAGCGGTTACAAGCTGAGAAACATATTTTTCTCAGAATTTTGATTACGAAACATTACAACAAAAAATATTATTGGCTGCCACAACGATTGTCACATGAAATATTGGGGCGATGAAGGTGGCAGAACCTGGGCAGTGACGTGCCAGCGAAGGAAGGAGGATATTTAAGAGGGTGCCATGAGCACTCAGATGGTAACATCGTATATTGCAGCATTGCGATTGATGTACAACAATGATGTCAAGGTCTCCTAGTAGTAGCATGCTTCGGGCACCGTGACATGCCACGAGATTCTCAGCGCAACTAGTGTCGGGAAAGGAAACTAACCCCGCCGTTTCCCAACTTGGTAAATCACGTGTAAAAAAACGGATTATGCGCAGAAAAATAAAAGTAATATAAAAAAGTAACAACAAACGATATTCAATTTATCTACATCCCGAATAATTGTATTTCCTTTAAAGCGAAAAGGCAGCCAGGGCCATTTTGATTAACTAGTGCTCTCTTGTGGCGAGGTGATCAACTGCCTGGAGGGGTGATTTCTTTGTGCTACCCGTTCATCGCGCCCGACTCTCGCTGGTGGCATCGACCCTGACATCACTGATTACGAGACTCGCTGGTGCCTAGTTGTTCCCCTAAGAGTTTGCGCGCCTTATGTCCGCACCTCGGGGGCTGTCTGCCAGCATATCCCTGTTTTTTCCATTGCTCACCTTCATCTCGTCGATGGATCGTCGCTCTCTTTCCTGTAGATGTTTCACAGAACTTTATGCTGCACGTGTTACACGAGCCACAACTCAACCAGCGAAGCGGTGTTATTCGCACCAGAGTACATGCGGGGGCGGGGTTGTGGCCACGTTGTGCTTGTGTCTCGGGTGTGTATATGTTGTTCACACACTTCTGAAGTAAACATGTGATTAGAACATACGTGGAATGCGTTATTTAGTATGTAATTATTCAAAAAGTCGTTCTTTTTGCAGCAAATACGTTACGTTTGCTTAGCAAAAAAGTAGCAAATTCGTGAGGAATGTTTGTCTCGATTTTGACATGCATTGCCAAGTAGAGGCGAGACTTTCCAACGCGTATTGCCCCAAAATCACCTGCATATCTTTTCTTGACTCATGTCCCTCGAAAAACTTACTACTAAAGTATTTTTACGTAAATTTAAATACATACATTTCGCACGTATTCCATTTGTCGATAAGCTTGTCAAAAACTACTCGTTTCCGAGACGACTTGGGTTCGCGTATCATGATCGTGAAGATATCTCTTGAAGCCAGATTAGACTACTTGGTTTCTTTATTACCTGCCTTGAAGCATTTGAATAGAGTTTGTGGCAACACCACAAGTTGAAACCAACAGAAAACGTAGAGCAGCACAAGATTCCTTTAATGGCAATCACTCAGGATGGTGTGGAAACTGGTTAAGCTGGCGGAAAATATATTATTTTACTTACCGACAGTTTAAACTCTCCTTGGTGTGATCTAATCTAGGAATATAATGTTTACGTTATCTTATTTTGTATTTGTGCAGTTTTGATGAGTAGATTTTAAGCCATCGTCTGGAGGCACGGCGTACTTATAAATATTATAGCGTTGCTTACAAATAGAATGCCATCAAAATACATCGCAATATTGCTTAAGAGGTAACCAAAGAACACATTTTTTAAATTAAAGCAATTCTTCGGGAAGAGATATTTTGTAAGCAATGTAATGAGACAAGCTACACGTCGCCAGACTCCACACTCACCGGAACCATGCCATGGTCCTACATCAGGTCTTTTAAACAAGCCGAGACCTTAGCATTGAAATAAGTGAAAGAGTACAGTACGTGAAACCATGTGGGTAGGATTTCATATCTTCATTGTAACTGTAACTGGTTCTTGTGAAAGGATTAACGGTAATTACCAATCAACAATAATATGTGAAGGAAAATTTCATTGCAGTAGAACTTGTTAGTTGGAGATCTAACTCTTAAAAAACCGTAATTTATTGCAAGAAGACGATTAATTTCATGAATTCCCGTCATTCACACCGTTTGAACAGTGGAGTAAGTGGTATTTGATAATGATAAACTATTCTCCAATTACGCGGGAATTTATTTATTGTTTAAACCTTCTGTTGGTGAATATTTTCACTCTTCCATGTAGAGTAACCTTTCAACATTAACGATCTATGATTAATTGACTATGCTCCTTCAACTGTGCACACTTCTTAAAAGGGTGGGTGACTAAAATCCTCTACCATCGGCAAAGAAAATAATTGTATATTAAAAACTGGTTTTATGCCGCCTCACATCATAAGAGAGCTATTCTTTAAAACGTTAATAATATTTCGGGATTTTCTCTAACATGTAAGGATTTTATTTCTTTAACATATGTGACACAATGTGGGATATTGGTTTCTTATTTTAGTATTCAAGAACAGGAAGTACATCACCTCATTTGCAGTAAAACTCGTATAACGCTGAAATATTGCAGAGAACGAGATAATTCTAGGATTCGGAGACATTTAAAATTACCATTCAATCTACATATCAAAACACACCCGATATTCTCATCACGATTTGGAATTTGAATTCCAAAGTTCCATTCTTCAAAAGACGGAGAAAGTCTTTCACTACAATACTAATACATTTCAACACATCAATGCATACATTTGAAGAAATGATCGAAAACGTTGAATATATTTTCCATTCTTGCCTTCCAATGTTTTCGTTGCGTAAATCACACTCTTACTAATCAATACGCACATTAAGCTCTTGGAAGGTTGTCAATTTTTTTCACATTATTGTAGTAACACGTGAGTAGATAATAGAATACGAGAAGTTCAGGTTGATTTTTTGTTCCAAAAGCAATTGAATTTTTCAAGGCTTACTGCGCTTATCACGTAGTTGAACGTTTTCAAAATTTTATTTGCATGTAGGTAAGGGAATGGAAGCAATAAAGTCGATTAATAAAGTAATGTGACGCAACCAGTGTAATAGGTTTTCGAAAATAAACATTTTAAACGTCTGAAGATGGCTTTTCTTGATCTTTGACATTCTAAGAACAATATAAGTTATTTGAAGAACACTGACGTCATTCGCGGGCGAACATGCAGGAAACAGGAAGCAGAATTATCTTTTCCCCCTTATGTCACATACATTCATTTATACTGTTTTTACCGTTGTTTTTTTTTTTGACGGAATAAATCTGAAACAGCAGGCCAGGCGTCAGATGTGTTTTATGTTTCACTCAGAGAGAATTCGTAGTGCTGTCACCAGTCTCCCTTAGGGCACAACAGATCTGCTAGAATGCCTACATACGTTAACCCTGCCGGCGGCCTTACCCTCACAGTGTCAGATGCAACCACAGGCGTCCTCCTGGATCTAAAGACGAATACCAATTCATTCAAATTTTCCTCGTGACAAATAATCAACAGCGGAACGAGAAAATAGATAAAATTGTCTGTATATTTTTTAAATGCCTGCACTAAACTGAGTTTCTTTAACATTTTGCAAATTGTTAAAATTCATTAAATAATCTTTATTTATAATTGAGATCATTGCTATTAAAATTAAAGATTGTTGATACCTTTAATAAAAATGGAAAATAACAAATCCTCAGAAAAAAATTGTTATTGCTCGCGCAACTTTTTTTGAATGATGGATTGAAGAAATGCGGGTAGAGTGGGGGAATTAGTTACGAAATCGGCCACTAGATTTGATAAAGGAATGCCCATCTCTGGAGAATCAGTCATGCCTTCGCAACGTTGTCAATAACTTGCTTTCTAACTTTCTCAGGAGTTCTTTACCTGCTTCGGTCATTTCCTTGGATTTTTTTGAGCAAATTATGGATAGAAGTTCTCGTCTTCAACAGAAAATAGTTTCTATTTCGCGCCAGTAACGACGTGTTTGGAATGTTATCATCAGCTTGCGAGCTTTTGCCTTCAACTGTTTATTGTGCCAGAGAGCGGGAAGCAAGGTCTTCGTTCAAGAAAAGATGCGCGAGTAATACCAAGAACGTCTCTCGAATAAAATAAATGACATGTAGAATGTATCTAAGTATGCGATTGCATTATCCATATATCACTAGTGAGTCACGACTGTTTACCAAAAATACATTACCGCAGACAAGGATGTTAACTGGACGCAGCCCATAAACTCGAATTGCTTCCAATGACCCTCCAACATCGCAAAAACATCTGTACGAAATCGATAAAATATTAGGAGTTATTTATAATAGACATGCAGAAAGAAAATGGTTTGTGATAAAACAAAACACTCACAATGTTTGTGATAAAACAAAACACAACACACACTCACAAACACTCACAAATCTCAAAATGTGACAACATCTACAGCTGGCTGTAGATGAGCTGCACATGTTAAAATAGTTTTCTCAACTTGCTGAGTCAAAAACAAATCAATGATATTTGACCAATTTGACTCAATTTTCTCTCGCGTTTCCAAGTCATATACCAGACTCCGAACTTCGACCTCCGCGATTGACATAAACCCCCTTCATTTCAGATAATTCTAAATTTCGAACGCGATTTACGCCAAAATACATCACACCATTGATACCGAAATACGATGTTAGAACATGCTTCGCCTGTTGTTTTGTTTTGGAGACATCATCCAATGTTGCCTCATTTATGCCTGGCTTTGTTGCATGGTTAAATGAGCTCAAACTGTGAAGGTCAGATTGTCAGATTAAACGCGTGAAACGATAATGAATCTATTTGCGCATCTTTCCTGGTTCCGTACCAATTTACGTTTCTTATTTTTGTTCAGATATCACATATAACATAGTTCTACTCGCAGTGATCTTCTATTTTGAGTATGCAAGGAATCTTCTCAAGAAAATAAAAGAGAATTATTGATCAATGCTCCGAAGAAAGACGATTGTCTGTAAAACAGTTTTGTCAAAACATTGATGTATTCTGAATATGTTACCTTCGAGGTATATATTTCTTCTCAAACGGAAAATATAGACATGTTTCTATCTCATGCTTTCTTTTCAGTTCTCAGGATTTCATTTCTTGTTCTAACTATGGCACTGTGCTTTAGTAAAAGTGTCAAAATGTATGTTTTCAACATTTGATTTTTAAAGCACAGAGAAAAATGTGATTGTCAAAAAATAAATGCAATGAATTGATTCGGAATTATTTTAACTAGAGTAAAAAACTGTCAATTACCAATAACATAATTAATAATTCACCAAAACCCACTTACCAAGTAGTATTTTCTTCTAAAATAACGTGGTTATATTTTGATATAATTATTTAAATGTAAATCTGTATATAAGAGTGGTATATGTATATTGTTCAAAGTGGCAGATATTTGTATACCAAATTAGATAAGTGCAAATATATTTATCATAACCACCTACACTGACTTTCCAGATGCGAGTGAGAGAATGTAGGGCCAGGGTTTGTTGGCGAGAGACATTGCTTCAACATTTCCCTGAGCCAGAAAATTATGAAAATAAGATTAGGTTCCCTTGCGATGAAACTGGCTCTAATAAAAATCTCTTAGTAATTAAAACATAGATGTAAAAATATATTTAGGGTGTAAAGCGTTTGGTCATTTCAAAATAACTTTGTTGAAGATGTACAGTATAAGAAAGGAACTTTTGTTTTGAACTATTTGATCTATTGTAAATTAGAAGTAATGATTATATTTCTTATACTCACGTGTAAGGATTTCAGAATATTCTGGTCGAGTGTGAGAATGATCCACATATACTTTGAACCTGAGTGTATTCAGAAGGAAGTGGAACAAGAGCTCCCAAGAACACACTTTATTCTGCTATTACGACTTTTCAATCGCATTACTATCTTATTGGAAACAAAAAATTGAAAAATGCACAGCGTTAAGAATTCGATTAAACACAAATAGTCAGCATAAAATATTACAATGGATTTCAATTATGCACAAGTATTTTTGACAATTTTTTTTATTATATCTTGAAGACCATTTTTACTACTTTTGAAAACATTTTCGAGTTTTTGGGATTTTGATAGGCGATTTTCATATTTAGTTACCTTAATCATTCTTGATTCAAAATAACACAAATAAATGAACAAATTATGTAATTTTCGAAGCTGCACAAACTGCAATTTCATTTTTGTTGGATGCATCTGATCGCACAAACGTCGTATCAAGTGTAGAAAAATCAAGCAAGGGAGGAATCTATAAAAATATATAATTCATTAATTTGGAACTCTTTGAACATTGAAGGAATATATGAAAACCTGTTTCAAATTACTGTCTGGAAATTCATTTAAACATTCTCTTAAGTTTCGGAAAAGTCGTGTTCTATGTGGTTCAAGTTACTGTACTCTTCCTTCCATTTTGTTCATTTCTTTTACTAGCAGTGATGAATTTGGCTTATTGTCAAATACGTCGTTAATTAGATTAATGAACATGTTTCGATTCGAAAACTTCTGAGAGCCAAGATTGGGTCTCATGCTCGATAATTGGCTATATAGATACAGGACATGAGCGGAAGTGTACGTAAAGTAGCTTTTCTATTGTTGTCACACTCATTGCCTTCCCTACGCATTTAAACATAGCGCGAATGTTGATGTACAGTTGAACCAATTGTTCTGCTCGGAGCAGTTGAGTTTGTCTCTCATAAGGGCATGACAACTTTCATCAAACAAACGTTTGAATACAGTAAACAAATATACAGTAGTCATTGGCTTCAAAAAATATAATTTATTGAGCAATATATGTTGTCGGTGTTGATGTGTTCATATTTTCCTTGGATTGTAAATATTATGATTGTTCACTTTCAAAACTTTCAGAAATTGAATAACATTCATATTTGAAATAAATGTTAGGTAATTTTATAAAATCTGCATTGCAAAGGATAAATAAAATTACTTAATATAAGAATGTAGAAATTTGTTCTAAGTTCTGTATTGTCATTTCACTGAAATGCAATAAGTATTTGTCAAGGCTTAGGTGCTATAGTGTTACTGAAAACGATGCTTCGCTTAAATTGATTGACAGTTGAAGAAGCTACTGTGTACTTCGTTTTGTATGTTAAATAAATAAATAAATAAATAAATAATAAGTTTCTTTATTGTGTAAATTATTTTATTATATATAATAGTTGAAGTTCTTTGTAATGCTCGGGTATGTATTAATCACAGTCGTCTATTAGGTAAGAAAAGATATGAATTATGAGAAGATGTATCGAAAACTTTAAAATATTTGAAAGTAAAACTCCCAACATTTACTGTCATTTTCACTTACATTGTTCACGGGTATTGTCACATATGTGTTTCGGCAAATTGCTTCCAACATTAGTCGACATTGTTATTATAATTTGAAGGAGACAAGCTAAAGAACTTAGTTTTATTATTATATTTCATGTGGTCCTTATTTCTGTAAAATGTGCTGTAAATTATAAGAGGGTTGTCTAATTGGCGACCCACGGTGCCATTTATTGTGGCCCGTGAAACGTTCACAGGCCTGCGAAATTTTTTGTTCTGCAGCACACGGTGGAAAACATCTCAACGAGTAAATCTAATATTGGTGAGATTAAGAGATCTTTTCACCTATCATATACGGACCACACAGAAAATAAATATTAATTTAAAATGCTGAAACATTGTAAAATGTGTTAAAATATTAATTGCACTGATATAATTATTTAAAATGAATAGTAAAATTTCAAACTCACCGCTGGAAAACCGTATTCTCCTCCGCTTTGTTCAAAACGCTGAGTTCACTGACGTTTATGGCCCAGGTTATTGTTGTTTCTTCATGTAGTCATGGACACCAACAGTAGTCTGCCATCATGGAAACATTCCATCGACCTTGGTATCTCATTTACATCTGTTTCATATCCTGATGAAATCTCTCTCCCTGTACTTCACTTAATGTTCCTACGTTTCCCGCGAAGTATGCAAGATGGGAATGGAGAAAATGTTAACTTCAAGTTCATGCCCGTGTAGGAGAGTGCCTTAAATTTGCAGAGCATTGTTTTAACAACCTGTTCATATTGTACATATTTCACATTGTCTAGAAAAGTGTTTATTACATCCTTGAATGAGTTCCACGCTTGAAGTTCTACGTCAGTAATTGTGATTTTAAAAGAAACATCTTTAATTATTTGGCGTATCTGTGGGCCATCGAAAACGCCTTCTCTTACTTGGCTTGCTGACAACAATAGAAACGTTTAAACAAGATACTGAAAGCAGGTACCAGTTTCGCTCAAAGCTTTTACAAATTGCTTCATTATTCCTGGTTTGATTTGCAAGGAATGTGACAAACTTTTTTGCGAGTCACTAGCTGGGCAATTCATTACATTTTTTGTTCCTGACACTAATTTTACTTTCGGCAATCTGCAACTTCCCAGTGTGGTTCTCTGACTAGAGTTCCATTCCCATAAGAAACTCGGAAATTTCATGTATCCCCCCTGTTGCCCAAATGAAATTCCGCACACCTTCAGGTCACAGCATAGTATCACCGGAGTTCATTATAATTAATTTTTCTGTAATGTTATACAAGTTTTGAAACGTTTTCTTGAGAGATGTACAATGCGCTATTGGAATTGAAGCAACTTCATTTCGGTTGTGCAGGTCCTTTTACATTTCTTTTATTAGAGTCAATGAAAATACAGCAATCTTCTGGTTTATATGTTTTATTATGAACAGAACACAAATTTTCCTTCATTTGCAAAATATAGTTTGTGTTCCCCTTCCCCATGTCTGTGCCAGTGAAAGTCGTTATTCTATGTAAAACATTTTCTTTCAAACTGGAACCTGAAAGTTCACCCTTCTGTTTTGACCCAAGTCAAGTACACGTTTAATTGGTATTTTGACAATGGATGTGGAGTATGATCATCTAGCTCTGAGAAGTTGTTTGGATCATGTTCTTCTGCACTCAAATAATAATAATAAGAACTGGTAGTACTCTCTGATAATGTTGTAGATGGTATAGGAATTGGTACGTCTGTTCTATGTGGCACGGGTCTTATTCCTGATGACAAATTAGGGTAGAATATGACCGCCTTATTCTTTTTATTATAGCCATATACTTTACTCAAACAAAAATAACAATCATTGGAATGATTTATTTGTTATGCCTAAAACTTGGGAACACAAAACGGTACAGGGGGAGTCCAAACGGTATGGAGATCAAACCGTAAGAAGATTCAACGGTATGTGGGTGATCTGGGCTGTCCGGGT
Source organism: Gryllus bimaculatus (assembly GCA_017312745.1). Lineage (NCBI taxonomy): Eukaryota > Metazoa > Arthropoda > Insecta > Orthoptera > Gryllidae > Gryllus > Gryllus bimaculatus. The sequence continues at coordinate 1,544,108 of BOPP01000184.1, forward strand.
GACGCCGCGTCGAAGGCTGAGTTGCCGACGTTTCGACCATCCTGTCGTGGTCTTCCTCAGGGCTGGTATGATGTCGACTGTACCACTGTCTTGAAGTTTTACAAACTGTATGTGAAGCAAACGTTTTGACCTGACCTCCCAATGTAACTGTTAAATAGGCCAGGTACAAACTTTTTGTTATTAGAGAAATGTTTATTTTCTGATTCTTGATCACATTCCACACGCATATATAACAAAAACAATTTGAATTGTTCGCACAGCCTCGATGTACCACACAGCTTGCCATTTGTTCCACAAATAAAAATCCAAATCACATTATACACGTTTCAAACAGTATCACTGACACGTTACAATGACACGGCACACGGCACAGCCTTACTCGTACTGAGGATGTCAGCGCAGCTCGTGCCACGCTGTTTGGGAAATTTGTTGATAAACAACGGAGGGAAAGGAACAGAGGCCACCTATGTTGGAGATCATGGTCGTCATCTTGAACCTACGTAGTGGTTTTTAAGTACAGTCGGACAAAGAGTTAAATCTCTAACAGACAGATCTCTCATTCAACTATTCCAACGCAAGATGTGTACAATTTGTATATAAAATACCTATTATACAAAATCTGTACGTCATACACCGAAACTAAAATCATTTTCTCTTTAAGGGCACTCGATTGGATATTTGAAACGTAAAATGATTTGTACCGCTAAATCATCGCTTTCCAGTGGTTAGGCAAAAGTGAAAGTCTGTTTTATAGATGTATAGCGAGAATATTATGAACCAAGGGCACTCGCCCTGTAGGGGTCAACACCCCTTAATGTAAACATTGGTGAAGTTTAGATTTAAGACATTTTTTCTAGTGAATTCAGAAATTCAATATAATCCCAATGTCTTTCACTGCGTTATGCATCGTACGGCCTGATATCACACATGGTTTCATCCCCCACCATATCAGAGCAGGCGGGCAAACAGCCGAGATCAACAATACGGGGGAGTCAGGGGTGGGTCGCCCGAGTAATGAAGATATGTCCAGCAACATATTAAAGGTTTTGGTGTGGTACATGAGGCCTTGGGAGTTGGACATCCCTGCATTATAACATAGTACCCTCGAATATGATTGAAACATCGCATCAATTTCTTAAAAATAATCGTTGCCAAGTACTCATATTTTCACTTACTACTTCATAAACAGGTGTGAAGAAGTTTTATGAAGTTTGTATATTTTCGTATAGTGCTTGAAATATATATATATATATATATATATATATATATATATATATATATATATATATATATATATAAATCGCCGTAGCCTGCATCCGAAAGTTTCTCCACCATGCCTTCTTTTGTAAGAGAACCCAGGCATTTTGGAAAGTAGCAGTATATTCGACAATGAAGAAGCTCTGCGTTAAACGCTAAAAACTAAGGACTTTACGAGAGCCACAAACTCTCAGAAATCTGACCTTGGAACCTTTTGTAGAACAAATAACAAAACGCATTTTTTTACAATCTATGTTTTTACAATGATTTGGAAAAGCTGTACACAAAATGATTTTATGCTCTAATATTGAAGAATATATTACATTATGCGATTTAGGGAATATATATAAATGAATTTCCTTTTTTATACATGTTTCGGACAAACCATTTTATTTTAAAAAATAGTTTATATTTTTGTATTATAAAAAAGTATTAGATTAGCTTAGATTTATTAATAATTCGGCAATTAAGTTTGAGAACTTGGTGGAAGAATACACTAACTTAACATTACTGAACTTAACAACTTTACAAAATTAAAAAACTTTACAAATTAACGTGAACGTGTCACCGTGACATATTTCATAGCACTCCACGTCACCATACTCCACTTCACCGCACTGGGGAACACCGAGCGTAATGTCATTCTTACACAGTCATTTCCCCCAGTTTCACAACGTCACTGTACTTCACGCCACTGCACTGCACATAATTAATAATAATAATAGTAATAGTAATAATAATAATAATACTTAATTACATAGAAAACATAGTTACTTACACTGAATTTTAAGTATGAATAACAAAATAATATAATACAACAAAATCAATGAATAATAGCAAGGAAAATATAAATATTATATTTTAATAGTAAACTTTACAAAAAAATGATATTCGAGTAAAGTTTTAAATAGCGTTGAAGGAAATCTACACATCTGTCCAAATTGATCTGATTTTAACTCAATTTTCGTGTTTCTAAATACGGACAAACGCGGAATTACTCTATTTCTGAACAAAAACTAATGAAAGAACAAAATTAAGATTATTATGAATATAAGATGATGTAGATTTAGAAATCGGACTGAATGCCTATGTTCGGGTGAGCGCGTGCGAATGCTGTTACTCAGTCAAACGATGACTCGAAGCCACTATAAACTGACAAGGGTCAGAACTCGAACACAGTACTTACATATCAGTCTCATTGCTCATAGTGCCAGGTGCTACTATTGGATTGGTTGATAAGTGATTCCGGGTGCATGAACTGCTTAGATCATTACTTCTGTAAGTCTAGTGCATGTTTATATTACGGGATGAGGCGGTGATCTTCGCCCGCTGGATGGCGACTTATTTGGTTGACTTCCCCAATCAAGTCTTTCACCAGCGTAGCACCGCCCCAGCCGCAACAAGCCCTTAAGCTCCCGACTGTCTAACGACAAGTTTGGTAGTGTAGTGCATGTAAATGTAAAAGTATGTAAGTAAGGAGGAGGACATGGTACGAGGCTGAGAAAAGAATCGGCCAGAAAACACATTAGTATATTCTAAAAAAGCTAAGTTAAAAATATAGTTTAATATTATTGAAATTGTTTATTTCTTAGAAATTATAAGAAAAAACACTCGCCAACAATTCAGAAAGAAAAAATATAATAAAAAGTAAACTAATACAATTTATTTTCAGTACAATCACAAACAAAATAAATAAACATTTAACACGTTCTACGTTCTAATAGTATTGCCAAATCTCTCTCTCTCTCTCTCTCTCTCTCTCTCTCTCTCTCTTTCTCTCTCTCTCCCCTCCTCTCTCTCTCTTTATATGTATATATATATATACATTATATTACTATTATAAATATTGTGACGTACTGGAAGCGGTACTCCTCAGAACAATAATTATAGCAAGGACGGGTAATTTTCGTGAATGGGCTTCCAGGGGTTAGGCGCTGCATTTGGAATATATCATTAAGAATTCTTTTGTGCATTTAAAATATTTAGATAAAACACTCTTTACAAAGATATTTACAGATACGCATGCGCAAGCTTGGTGATAATGCACAATAACGCTACTTGACGCTTTTAACAACATTGTGGCTGGAAGAGAGCGGGGCCGCCCGGGGCAACGGTGGCGGCGTTCTGGCATCCTCGGTCCGCCCGAGTCCGGTCGGGAATCTGTCCCGTCCTCGGCGATCGACTCCGCTGGTCCCCAACGCAAGGCAACGACTCGCCGGGGTCACCACCAGCCAGTATAAGCAATCGTCTCGCATTACATCGGCATTCTTCCTCAATTCGCGGAATGTTGCAAGTAAACGGCCCCGTGCTCGCAATTATCGCGGGGGAAATATAGTCACGATGTTCCGATACGGCGCACCGAATTCCTGTATATAATGTTTTTGGATCTCGGTATGGTGCGCACCTTCCACTTTTCCTAATCATCTGATTATCACGTTCATCAATCTAAGTCTCTACTTAACGAGGCCACAGTCATCCAAACTGTCTTAACACCGTCCATAAACATTGTTTGAGCTGCAGGCAACTGCACCGTCGTGTTGGCACTCGGCGGCGCTCTTGCGAACCCATGTAGCCAAACGTACGCTCGCCTAGCCGTAACCCCGATTTGACCGGTTGGTGCAGCGGCGGCGGGCGGCGTTACTGGTCTGTATGCTTCAGGTACTTGATTTTAATTAGAATTAGTAATCAATTTTGATTGTTACAATGCAGAAACGTCCAAACGACTAAAATCCAGGTAGGCTCCCACCGCTTTGAAATACCAATGGCATGGCATGGCATGAGTAAGTATTTCAGATCCACTACAAATCATTTTCAAACACCCTTTCAGAAAAAAGATTTAAACCTGGAAATGATGATTAGATTGCATACGAGTAAAATATGCATCCTATAATGCATTTCCGTCCTCTTAAACAACAAAATTGAAAAGAGTTTTGAATAATGAAAATGGTCGACTATTAGTCTTTCTTACACATCCCTAAACAAAAATGATAATGTAGTTAAGCCATCAAGCAATTTTAATCGAAAACTTTTTGTCGCAGCGTACTTAGTGAAAGAGTGTGTTCAGAAAGTGGAGAATTCTTTCAAAGAAGATTGCTCTCCCTTGCACCCTCTTTGGGCATGCACTATGATTACTCAGCGTGGAACGCCAGAACTTCAACGCTAGGTAGTCACTTAACTAGATTGAAGGTACCTGAGCAGTTGACGGGTTCGGATATGGATAGATATTCGTATCGTGAGTAGGTGACGGAGTCGGGTAAGTTGTATATGTAAGAGGTATCGGGAAACTGATTGCCTCAAGATGCACATCTGCTTAGGTGATTGACTGTTAGTGATTCCCGGCACTTGAACAACTAGTCATTAGTACCGTAAGTGTAGTGCATGGTTTTTTCTAGGGAGGTGGCAATTGTCTTTTCCTCTCTGAATGGAGAGGTCCGGCGCTGACCTACCGTCGGCTAGCGGGGTTTTCTCAAACCAGATATCTCCTACCAGCGGGGCACCGCCCCTGCCAGGTCAAACTCTTAGCTCATGACGGGTCTCCCGGCATGTGAGGTAATCGAGTGCGTGTAAGTGTGAGTGTGTGTAAGACGTGAGGATAGCACAAGGGAGAGGAGATTAGATCGCGCGCGGTTCGTGTCCCGTTTGTTAGGGTACTGCTCTGGACGATACCTGGTGTTGATCGGAGAAATCTTCTGATCAGAGCATCTTCTCGAGACACAGACTGAACTGGACCTACCTGACAAGCCAGTGTCGAAAATCCTGTTCCCGGTGCTGGGACTGCAGTGATATCAGTTGATGTCCTGAACCATCACTATCTCTTCTTGGTGTATGCTTAGCTATCAGTAGCCAATCCGTCAGCATGCGTCTCTCCTCGTCGACGATGTTACCTGGGTACCTGAAGAGACTCGACCTGTCTTCAATGGAATCCCGTTGTCTTCTCAAAAGTAACCAGATGGGTTGTTGACTGGGAGGATGAAGAGGTGGGACATGTATTTACTAGGCTGTCCGGGTGACGCCGCGTCTATGGCGAAGGCGCCGACGTTTCGGTCGCCATTTTGCGACCTTCCTCAGGGCGTAAGGCATTACTCCCTGAAGAAGGTCGCAGAATGGCGACCGAAACGTTGGCACCTTCGCCATGGTCGCGGCGTCACCCGGACAGTCTAGTAAATACTGAATCCGGTCGCGGAAGCCTACGCTCTCACGGGGGGGGGGACATGACCTGTTAGGCTGTGCAGACTGCTGCCGTATATTTCTGGATACATATGCACAGCACACCAAACAAAGTTGCTTTGGACGCAGCTCGCTGACCACATTCGATCCTAATGCCCGTGCCCGCCAGTCATAATCGTGGTTTCCCTAGGGCATCCGAAGCCAGGCGAAGGCTGGCATGGTTTAACTGAAAGGCCATGAACCCGGAGCTGCTAGCCGAATTTGTTAGCTCCGTGAAGTCACAATGATTAAGAGAAATCGAGACATTGAGGGTTCCTGGTTGGGTGACTGACTGGGAAAACCCCGGGATTTCATGACGCCGAGGACGATTGTCCCTTATGGGTCACTTAGTGGCTAAATACAAAGTGAGCACAAATGAACACAGTGTGCTATTTGATCACCTACTCAGGTACTTCCACACTATTTTTTAATAGTTCAAACAACATTATTGAGAGCTTGGTTTTACAACGTTCAGATGTTGGTCGATTTCGGATGTTAGTCGTAGAACACTAAATACCTAGCACAACACAGTCAGACAAGAAAAATAGCATAGCAAAATTGTAAAAGTACAGAATTTTTTCGGAGTTTTCCTACAATTAAAATATTATAGATAAAGATTTTTTCATTAATTAAATCTGTTCCTTAAAGATACATTTTGAAAAAAGAACATGTACCGCTTTACGAAACTTTGAGTACTTTTCACGTAACTTTGCGTAAAAATATGAGCGATAAAGTACGTGCTGTTTTAGCACCATTAGTTTTTTTCCCTTTAACTCAAACACCCCTTCCCCATATTCCCACGGACCCACTCGTTTTTTTTCTCCCCAATATTTCCGTGTGGCGCGTAACACTCGAGCCGAAGCCTTCTTATCCCCCTGGCGGCCGGCTCTCGGGTGGCGGCCCCGGGCGCTGCCTTGCTAATTGCTCGTTTCCATGGAGACCCGCGACCGTGACGTCACCTCTCTGACTTTCTGATCCCCACCTCCACACCCGCGAACGGGAAGCGAGCGTGCCCACTGCCCTCGAGAGAAATCAGGAGCGCCGGTTGGCGCGCGTGAGGGATCAATTGCTTACTGAAAGCAGTAAGCCCGCGTTTTCACCCACGAAGGCTATTAACTCCCGAGGTACTTTGTATATGTCAGGTTTACATTAATTCGGTAAATCACTAGTGTCGCTGAACGTTTCGTTAACTCAAAATATTAACGCTTCATCCTTATATTTTACACTAGTTAAATATTACTTTTCAAAATTGCTGTGAATATAAGGTGAGTTTCTAAATATTATCATATTTATGTCAATGTTTGCTCAACACACGTTTCATTAAAAACAAATGAAGGGATTGGTATAATTAATACTCTTAAAGTTAAACTCAGTTTATTGTGACCATGCTGAAGGGTTTTAAAATTCTCGATTTTGACGTTCTACTCCATTAATTTTTTGAAATATTTCATTTCTTTCGCTGGCAGTTTATAAGTTCAAGTTTGGAAGCCACGGGCGTCCCGATGTTATTCGTCCCACACACTTCAGGGCAGAAGGGCCCAGTGGAATCGCATTTGCATTGTTCTCTGCGCCTCGCTATCCAGGCCGCCCCAAGCCACCCCCAGCCACCCCGCCGCTCCCAGCTCCCCAGCCACCCCGCCATTCCCGAGCCGCCAGCCACCACCATGCCGTCCCAGCCACCTATAGCCGCACCCAGCCGCCCCCAACCACCCTCGCCGTCCCCTAGCCACCCTCGCCGCCTCCACCCCCCTCGCCCGGCCCCAAGCCTTCCCCGCGCCGCCCCCCCGCCCCAGCGCACCCCCACCGCCCCCAGCCACCCCGCCGCCCCCCGCGCCCTCTCCACCGCTCCTCCCGCGAGTTCCGTCTGAACACTCGACTCGTTGGTCGGAAGTTGAGACTCGGATTCAATTGGCGGCGAGGGACGGTGGGATGCGGGTTGTGGGCGGGTGACGGCGTACAGTGGGTGGCGGGGGCGGTGTGCATAATTGTTTGGGGAGGCAGGAAAACGCGAAGGGCAACGAAGGTTGGGCGATCTCAGGCAGTAGCGCCGTCGCCACTTCGTACAAATTCCAGCCCTGGCGCACTGTGCCAGACACCAAAATGAGTTCACTAGGTGGATGCTCAGCTGACGGAACTCAGCAACTTTGGGTGACATAGAATCCGGACTGAGACATACGGCACCATATATTAAGTAATGTAACAATGTAACAAGCGTTTCCATTACCATTTCTAACACTGCGGTTATTCGAAAGGTACTGCTTATATATTCAATTATTTGAATATTAACATGGATATTTACATGACTAAGAAGAAGGCTATTGTGATTGCAAAAAGAACAGAATGTATGAGGGTACAGTAGTGATGAATTCCTATTACACAGATACTTTTTACATGTATTTGTCTTTACAATAATATTATTTTATAATAATATTATTTTAGAGTATATTATATTATGTCTTTATAATAGTATTCTTTTGTCGCGAATTGCGCATCTCGGGTGTCCAGGACCAGGACCCACCTTGGACCCAGGTAGGACGAGAGTGTAACCCAGGTCCACGCGAAAGTGACTTTTGTGAGAATCACAAACATACACAAAAACAAAACACTAACAATCAAATGAAACCACGCCCGAGACGGGACTGGATCAAGTGATCCTTCGGTCCAAAACCGTCACAGCACTTACATTATTATTATTATTATTATTATTATTATTATTATTATTATTATTATTATTATTATTATTACTATTATTACTATTATTATAATTACTATTATTATTATTTACATTATTACACATGATTATTATTATTATCATCATCATTATTATTATATTTTTTGTACACAATTTCAGCTCATTCATATATTTTAGATCATGGAGGATAAGCCATATGACGGTCCTACTACCTAATCATACAAAGTATATATTAATAGAAATTCTTAATAAAAACACATACTTTAAAGTGAAAGATGTTTATTATAAAAGAAATGTAGAGCAGAGCATATATTGCTTCGATTATTTTAAGTGACGGTTATCAACTTGAAGTAAATGTTTTGTTTAATTTTCATTTGAAGATTTTATTTCTCCCTGGTGAGAAGTTGGCGATCGGAGACAACTAGATGCCGTAATGAGCAGATGGGGAATTGGCTCAGTGCAAAGGACGAGAGTATATCTTGGCCTCAATGAATTACGGTTAATAAAGTAATTAAGGTTCAGGTTGAAATAATAATAGTTATATATTAATGCAATATACTAATTAAACCTGCTGCTATTGTTGTGGCTTCAATAGTAGCCCCTTCAGTAGTAATGGGTCATGGTCTGGCATTTACTAACTGAAATGGATGGTTTTGATGAGTTAACATTAATTTACTTCTCTTAAAAACAGGACGGGGAAGGAAAAAACGCGCGTGGTCCCTGGCCTATTGTTTAACGTACAACTACGGTATCCACTTGAATTTGATGACAGGAAACCACAGGAAAGACTGATAAGGACTTCAGAATTCTCATCCAGGAACCTGTGTATCTCTCCTCAGCTATTCAGCCCCCGTCGAAAATCGGCCCCTGGAGCGATGCAGAGTAACCGCTTCCTGCTTCGCAAATTCCCTTTCGAGGAATCTATGCGTTCTGAACACCATTTCGTAGAGCAGGAAAACGAGCATATTCTTTAAATGCTTCTTGACGTCATGGGAAGATTACATTATTGTATTACGACATACAAGTATTATCCGCGCAAGTTTTCTTGAGCCCTCGCTTCGCTAGTTGCGAGAGGAGTGGGGAGTTGAGTTATTTTGTCGAAAGGAAATTTGTAATAAATTTGTTGTTCCTTTGTGGATGGAAAATAGTTTCTATTACACGGGAGCGAACATTCTGGTTATAAGATCTTGTCCATAACGTTTGTTCCTATTATTTATTCTTAATCCAACTAATGTTGGCAAAGGAGTGGGGGTAGGTATTCCGAGGCTCAAGAAAACGTGCGCATATAATTCCCACACGTTGAACATAAAAATATGTAATAATAACATTTATGAATCGTATATCGACATACGTTGGGTCCTGAAACACATGTAATAACAATACACATTCGATGCCGACATGTTTCGAATAGTTTTTTACTCTGTGGCAATTAGTGCCACGGGTCGATCAAACTCGCAATGGAATTTAGTGAAAATTTTACCTCGGGTTTGATATCTCGGGAACAGCAGATCTACGAGTACATTGAAGAAAAGAGTGTGAGTGGATTACGAATGATAAACTCCAGGCTTACGTTTAAGTGCACGGACAAAATGGCAAGCTCTCAATTTATTCATGATCAACGATTAATACTAACATAGTCATGAACACTTTACAATTTCAGTAAACTTGTTTGTAACTTATTTTGTGGTATTAAAAACTAAAAGTAAAATATATCTTTTTCTCTGGCTTCAATTTTTTAAAATTCACATACTGTTGACTGTTTGTCTCATTTGTGATCTCCATGCAACTTATCTGCTTATTATAATTAATGATGAATATTACCTTAACTGGAAAGCGTAGGCTTCCACGGTCAGAGTCAGTAGCTACATGGCTGCCAGGGAGACGTCGCTTGCTTACGTATTATACTCGTACATGTACTATGCACACGCTTTGATTAACTTTCCTTTTGCTTGTAGTGATAGGAGTAGAGCTGAGGGTGATTTACTATTTTGTTAGTAATGCTGAAAATTGGAATATGGAGTTCGTTTACAATTGAAAATAAGTTTTATACAACTCGGGAACGAAAATGTCTAGGGTTCAAAATGTTGCTAATCTCGCGCTTTTTAAAATTGTATTTATATTAATTTTGTTTGTTTGCTTAAAAAATTATTCATTTTTCATTTATTTATGTTGAAAATGATGGGAAGGAATTCTGGAAGTCACTCAAAAGTGCGCAGATGATCTTTTCCCCATACACAACGTACAATTTTTACTGTTTGACTAAATAAATTAAAATACAATAGTCTTATCATTCCCAGAAGCATTGTCTTTTCTTTTCTTTTTAGCCTATATCTCGAGGTATTCTGTGCGGCTGGCACTTAATGAACTTTTTTCTCAATCGACTCCTTACTTAATCGTATTTACTTTTCAATGACATCATGTAGCAGGATGGATGAACGGATTACGCGATGGCTTTATCGGCGGGTTGGACTGCTGGCGGGCGACACACTTCAGGTCGCCGAGAAGATGATCAGAGCAGTGGTCAGGCCCTCTGGTCAGGTGAGCGGCCCCATGAAGTGCCAGTGGCGACTCAGCGGCGGTGGCGGCGGCGGCGGCGGCGGCGGTGTGATTGCAGGCCGCAGACAGCTTACTGCCTCGTCTCGTTCACCGGTGTACCGTGAATTACGAGCTGGCCGTAAATGGGTTTCGATTAGCGGCGATGCACGCGACCGTATTTGTGCATGCAACGGTGCTATATAAACATAAAGTGGCCGGTGAATGTGACTCATGTATTGTGACGAACCGGCCGGTCGGAATACGCCGGAGATTTGTGCGTACCCAACTTAGTGGGGTCCGACAATGTGACGAAACCCATGAGTGTTGGACGTATTGGAGGATGTCGGGTCGCTCGCGCTAAATTTATTTAGATGTGGCCGCCAAGCGCGATACCAACCTGTCTCCTGCTCCAGCTCTGGATATGTCAAGGGGTGAGATATTTGGGTCGGGATGATGCGCTTGCTCTTAAATTAATTATTAAAAAACTTTCAATTCATGGTTTAAGTGTTGTCCATCAGAATGGCGGGCACGCATTTATTCAAAATGTCACTATTATTACGCGGACATTTAATATATTTGGAGTTACTCAATCTCTTTCTTTGTCCACTAGCATGACAGACTGGGCTGGACATGACTCTGGGCAGAGGCCTACAGTGATAAACTTTGGGTTACCTCTCTGTAGAGAATTGCTTGTCGCCGTCCTGGATTCGCACTCAAATCGGGCACGCAAGTTGATGCCGCATGAGGAAGGGTGAGCGTTTGGCACGGGCTCGCTGGAGCGATCCTGGATCCGCAGCACGCGCTGATGACTGGATTACTCGTACTGATGATGGTATGTGTTTTCTCTCGCTGGGTAGAGCCGTCGTACGTCACTCTACCCGCGTCGGAATGCACGTCGCGGCAGGTGGCTCACCATGCCAAGTGATTTTCGCATGTTCTGGCTTGGGACCGCAGAACGAAATGAATTACGTTGACTTGGGGTTTTCACTTGATAACTGTTCAAAATAATACACCGGTTCCAGAGAGGGCGGCATCCGGTGGAGCGAAGACTTTGTAGCTTCGTATCGCAAGTTGCGTTTTTAAAGTCTCAGATCTCGAAGATTTTTGAAAAGAAATGCGTCATTGCTCGATGAAAATAAAACAGCCTCTCTCGATGGTTTGCAGACAGCATCTGCCTTTCCCATCTCTTACCTGTGCTAACATTCCTCTGTGTGAGTGCTCTCTCTTCACGTGTGTGTGTTGCCCTAAGTTCGTTGTTGGTTCGCTTCGGTTCAACATTTTACACCTATCACTAAAGTTGATTTGATTGTCACATCATAGGGAGGTTTTCTTTCTTGTGTCGCACGGCTTTATTATATTTCCTTATTATTGCTCCTTGTACAATTCTGTCTTACACTATTATTATAAAATAGGAATGTGTACTTATTTTCATTCTTTACACAATTGAGAAAATAGTGGATCGGATTTCTTCGAAATTCTTCCCTTGTTCTAAAATACCTAGCTATAAGTGACCTACTTTTTCAGCAGGGGCAATATGACTTTCGAGATTCTGCAACCACGGTTTAGAATTTTGTCTTTCATAAGGCTACTTGTTTACATAGTTTCCATGCATCTTAAGCAATTGCAGCGCAATGAACAACCTTTCCTTTTGAAAAGCGAAAGGGTCACATGATATTTGAAGGAGAAATGTGGTGTATTTTGTCAAATGTATAAGGTATATTGTCACTGTATTCCGCTTATGATATTTTTGATACAATATCTGTTCATATTCCTTGGAAACGCAGTGTGTTACCTCATATACATTCATCAGATAATATTCCACCATTTTATCATTATTTTTAAGGGACCACAATATCTCTTGGATTCTGGTGTTTCCTTGATATATTATTTCAATTTTTATTAACTGGCTTATCCTGGACTAGCTTATTAACTAACTAGTTTCATTTCCACCTCTAAAAAATGAAACCATCTTTTGAAAACACGTTCTCTTCTGATGGAATGAATTTGGCTGCACACACGTAGATCGTTTAGAGTCCTTTCCGGATAGGCATTTGTCCATATTCACTTCACCTGAGGATGCATAAGCAGGGCCCCCGTGCGTCTGAAGTTTCTTGTTTCACCTTTTACTCTACACAGCTGCATTTCTGAGAGCTTGCCCTTCGGTAATCTTTCTTATATCTTTCTAATTTCAATTTAGTCACTGGCAAAGGACAAATTCACAGAAGATATATAAGTTGATCCTGCTATTTGATTCTATTTCATCAATGCATATGCAGGGATTTTAAAACCCTATGAACAAATATTTAAATTTTAAGATAATTTAATATTAAGAGTTAACTTTCATTCAAATTATTAAGAAATGAAGATACTAAAAATAAATAGGGCATGGCAATGAGAGCTTTTGTGGCAAAAAATGCGTCATTTTATGGCGCAGGATACGTAAATTTCTCTTCTTACGAAGTACCTTTGTAAGAGCGAGAAACTAAAAGCAACTGTATGTGATTTTTCGAGAGCGTACTGCGCAAGTCTTGATGGGCCCTGCAGGGTCTATGCATACTAGAGTTCAGAGCCTTCTTTTAAAAACCTTACACTCTATCTGGTTGTTTTCCTTCTGTAGTATGCGCGCACGGCAGACATTCAATTATCTTGTTCATTGCGGGCGTTGGATTTTCTGATGCAGGAAAATCCGATCGGGTTTATCAAATTTTATGCAAATACTACGGCATCTTCGGATGATGTATTACATTTTGCAGTAGCCCTAGCTGGAGCGGCGCCGCACCCCGTTGGTTGTTCCGGAGGTTCAATGCCTTGCATCAGATTTTTCGCCCAGTTTCCCTCATCCATCGAGAGTATAGTCAGATGAGCACTTGTTTTGCTTCCAGACATATAAATGTAGCTTGAAGGGTTGGATTGGAGCCAAACAGGGGGAATATTTTTTCGCCAGTACCAAAATATCAAATCTCTAGTTCGATAACCGGTGCAAAGAAGTTTCTATAACGCGGATCGAAAATGTGTGGTTTTCAAACGTTGCTAACATCACTTTGTTGGTTTTGTATTCATCTAGTCTAGATAAAATAAAAATGGTTGGAATAAGATTCTGAAAATGAAGAAAGCCTACACAAATTCTGCTTCTTCCTCCCCGTTTCTACTGTTTTTCTGGCGAAAAATAAATCACGTAAATCAAATTACATAAGCACAGGTAATTCATTTCTTCCAACTTCCCTGGTTATAGAGACTGCTGCGCTGCCTTCCGAGGATCAGTCGCTAGTGTGATGGATTCTATGACTACTACTCATTTCTCTTCTTTACTAGCCCCTGGATAACAGACAAAGCTCTGCCGTCCTAGTCAATTTAGAGGGACCTGATAACCCTTAAAAGAATGATTGACTCATTAATCTTCTTCTGCTATCGAAGCCGTGGGTCATCTCATTTCTAACACTAGGCCCTTGCTAGATGCTGACTTCCGGAACCAGCTGACCTCAGGTTTGTTTTTGTAGATATGCTCCACTTAAACCTTTTCTCTGACAAGAACAATTTTGACCAATGATCTTCTGTTTCTTGACCTGTTGAACTTGCCAAAGATCCATTGGCAGCCACAAAAACTTTACAGCTATTGGAAGTTATACGTAGCACGGGGGTGATGCCAACTTAATAATAAAAATAACAATGCATCAATCCGAGAGAGAGGGAGAGAGGGAGGTGTGTGTATATATATATATATATATATATATATATATATATATATATATATATACAGAGAGAAAGAGAGAGACAGAGATAGAAATGTTGATATAGAGATGAAGAGAGATGAAATAGGGAATAGAGGATGAGATGGAAATATTCATTTGAAAAATGGGATAGAACATTAAAGGATTGAAATAAAAATGGACACCCTGGCAATTCGACACAGCGCTGAAACAGTACGGCGTCCACATAGTCTTCAGTTTTTGCAGAGGAGCGGTGGCAATGTCGTTAAGTAGTATTTTGATGAATCCAGTTAGTGACTTCTTTCTTAAACTTTTGAAATATATTACTACTATTTTTTAGAGTGGAAGGAGAAAATGTGCCAAGCACGGACGGCAGTGACAGTGAATGATTTGCTGAAAAGAAGAGGTATTGTGGTGCGGAATGCAAATAAGGCGTGACACTCGGGGAAAAATGCACCTTCATAATTTGAAATCGTTGTGAAATGTGCTATGATGAGTGTTTTTTAAAGTTTTGTGGAGGAAAATAAGGCAGTGAAGTAAACGCCTGTTATCAACGGTAAGAATTTTAGAGTGCGCGTAAAAAGTTGAAATATGGTCGTATTTTTTAAGGTCGACAATAAAACGAATGCAAGCATTTTGAGCTACTTGTATCTTACGTTGCTGTTTTCAATAAGCATAAGAGGCTCTGGCAAGTTTTTTTAATTAAAAGAGTATGAATGCGTTTTAAAAATACAGGTATGCGTATTATCCATTTGCACACCTAAATTTCGCATGTTGTTACACCACGGTTGGGGAGTTTCATTTATGTAAATATGAGGGACAGCAGGAAGTGCTAACGTTTCTAGGGAGTTTCTGGAGCCGATTACAAGACAGCGTGATATTTTGGAGTTTAGCAGTAGCCCCACTGATGTGCAAGAGATGACCAAGAGACCAAGAGCTGACCACCGGTGATTATGCAGGTTTTGATGATTTTATTTAGCAAGTTCGAAAACCCGAGAGTTCGGTTAATATACAATTAGAGATCATGAGCATACATGTTATGACAACAATTGTTATTGAATTGACTATTTCATTAACATTAATAAGAAAAGCGAGGGGTCCTAACACTGAACCCTGTGCGACGCCGTGTGCAACACCATGTCTCCAATCCGCCTCATGTACTGGGTCCAATGCATGCCAGCTGAAAATTCGCACACCCACGTAACCTTCGTATCATAGCTAACACAAGGGAGCGCCCCGCCCCACCCCTCCCCTCCCCGCCCCACCCATCGTCGCGCTGCCTGTCCTTGAAACGAACCCCTTTCCCCCTTGACGCCCTCGCCGTAGCGCAGAGAGTTTGCGCAAGCAACGCACTCCGGCGACGAGCGGTAAGAGGAGAGGGTGGGGGAGGGGAAGTGGTTGGGGAAGGGGGGAGGGGGACGGGGAGCGTTGCGCCACGTTCTGCTTTGTCGCCCTCGGAAAGTCGATACCACGCGACGCTCTGCCTTCTGGTTCTGCCTTTGTGCCTCCGCCGAAAGCCCAGAGCACGCCCGGGGCCAGATATGAAGTCAGGACAATGAGTAAGGCAGGGGGAGCGAATAAGGAAGGTGATGTAAAGAAAGAGACTGTTTAAAAAAACATGTTTATGCTATAAGAATGAACTGAAACACTAATGTGGTACATCTTAAAAGTGTCTTAAAAATTCTTTTATGGAAATATGAATATAATTTGAATGAATGGGAAGTTTAACATTCTATCTTTTAATCGGACCGCAGTGTCTTCAACTGTAAACCGTTTCAAATACGTAAAAATATCCTTTTCAAAATTACCTGATTTATTATGTTTATCATTTTCTATATTAGTTTAAATTATTTGAGTAATTAGTGTGTCTTGCTTATCGGATAATTTTGTATAACTTAATTACAACATATTGAGTACAGGAACAATATGTGAAGAGTAAGCTTCGAAGATAAAAAAAATGTTGTTCTGAACGTATTATGGGCTAATAATTACCAAAGTTAGTCAAGTAAATACGTTAAATTGGCTGAAATATTGAATTGAAAAAAAATCCCACATTTATTTTTTATTCATGATATAATTTTATTGTTAACATTAATAATGAAAAATCAATAAGTAATGTTTTCGAAACAGATTTAATGTACAAAAACACCCATTCTGATAAAAAGGAAAATCGAGAGTTATTAAACAAAACAGGTTTAATCTTAAAATAATTACATTAATTTTTAATGAAAATTGTTTGCATAGACATGTTCTTCTGTGTGTGATCCTTAATCAAATGAATTCCCCAAATATATTGAAAAACAACATTAAGTTTATTGAGTTTATAAACTTTTATGAAAACACCGCAAGACTTGACAGCTTAGGACGGCGTTCATGGAAAACATTCTCTGGGTGGCTGGTCGCGAAAACAAATGTCACACGGAAGATGGATTACATGAGGTGGCCTCTGCAAATCATGCGTCGATGTAGGTCACGTCTTTCTTTTCAAAATTCCTTACAACAGAGGGCAAAGTACATAACAAACACATTTGCAGAGTAGTGTCGTGCTCGTGAACATATCTCTTGAAGTGGGCGATAGGGTTTCTTTGCGGTCGTAGGACGTTCGTGACGCGGGGAAGATATTGGGGAGGGTGAGAGGTCCTGCAAGGAAAAAAAAATAAACAATTGAGGAAAGAATTATTATCCTTGGCTTAATGTCATGAAGGAAGAATTTCAATACCCTTCAGTGATACGTTTAACGTTCCTTAGGGTAGTAATATTGATATTGCACATCGTCCATGATATCAATCTCCCGTAATCCCAAACCGTCGACATGTGTAAATAATAATTATGAGAGAGAGAGTACTATTATGAGAAATTGTAGTTAAACATAATAAAATATTTCAGTTTTTCAGTCTTTATTAAAACCGATTCATTGTTTTTTATTATTCCGCAAGTTCCATTTGTCAAACAAATTTTTAGATCCCACACTTGGTCAGAAGGTGAAGGTGGTTTTCTGCCAAGGTTTACTGTTTCATGACACTACCGAGAACGAACGTTGTAGATTCCATTCGTGTGTATTAATACAATGTTCAGTGAATTTAATTCAGAAAATTTTCTACTGTTAATAAAAAACAATAGGAATTGAAACTTATTTATCAGTTCTGCATCTGATTTTCAGACACACGAGAATACATGCGCGGTTAACCTTACCTCCTCCATGCGAATTGTCTCAGCGGAGCATCTTTAATATGGACCAAAACATTTAATAGACGAAGATTACGTTTAATTAGATAGCTTATCAATGATTGGTTTGCGAATTCTACTGGGTTTGGTTCCAAAATTATGCAATAATAAATATATCTCATGGACCATGTTATGAAACCAGCTACTTAATAAGAAAATCCGATGGGAGACGAAAAATGCTTGCATTCATAATATCACAGTTATTTTAAAAAAGAGTGAATCGAGAATAAATTATGTTTCAGTAATACATAAAAGTTTAAATTATCATATTACATTTAATATTTATACTCTTGACAGTCATTTCTGAAGATAATCAAAAACCATATACACTATATAAACCTGTACTTCCCAGTCGATAAAACATAGTTCGATTAACAACGTTTTAAACCCAAAATGTGCTCAATCAAATTACACGTTCTAATGAAAAAACAATTTAAAATTAAATTTATCGCCAACCATTGAAGATGTAAAAAGATCACATGTCAGAAGTATTCTTGTTTTCCAACAGACAGACCTTGTCGATAACACACTTTCCGACAGCCAGTCTTATTTAGTCTGCGGGCACGTGGGCGAAGAATGCGTTTTTTTGCGGGGGTGCAGTGAGGGTGGCAGCAATTTCCTGGCAGGGGCAAGCGACTGGGAGAGGGAGTCGGTGCTAGAGGCGGGGGCGTGGAGAGCGAGGAGTTCGTCGGAGCCAGGCAGAGAGTGGCGAGAACCCAGTTGGTGGTTGGCGGCGCTGCGATGCGGGTCGACAGGTGAAATTATGGAAACGCTGGCGGTGAAGGCGGGATCGATTCATGTCCACGGCAGGAAGATGAAGGTGGAGGCGGGCGGGAGTTGTCGGTTGCCGGTCGCCGGAGGGTCTTTCAGTTGAGATGGCAAGAGGGGTACCTGGGGAAGAGTGGGATGGGGGTCTCGGAGAGCGGACCGCGCTTCGGGGACGGCGCCAATTCCGTTTCCGCTGTGACGTCGGTGAGTTTGTCCGACGGGTAAACTGTCCGATTATTCGACAGCAGAGTGAGGACGTGAGCAAGAAGAGTGATGCCGAACCAAGAGGTCTTACTATGAATTTAATGTTTCCGGTCACGTTAGCCACACGACTGTTTATCCGAAACGTTTAAATCTCGGGAGGTGGCCGGGCTTTCTCCACCAACTGGCAACGTGCGATCGGAACGCAGACTACATCTCGAGGATTCCCTCCAGTATCTCTCCCTCGCTGACACGCCCCGTGTGAATGAGCACTAAACGCGGCCACGATGTGTAAGGGAAGAGAGAAATAAGATGGAGTGAGAAAAAAGATCGTGCGCGAGATCTTCCCCGGTTTGTTAGTGAGCACTGCTCCTGCATCGTAGGTGTTGATCGGAGAAGAAACAAGGAAACCTACGAATCAGAGCAACGTCCGGCAAGAGTTCTCTCCAAAATCGCGGAGATAAGTCTCTCACGTGGGATGAGATGCGGAGAGTTGGGATGGTAGTCTCGTACGTGGATGTAAGGAAGAGCTCCCTTTACCACGAGTGAGCGAAATCTGAATACTGGAGTGGGAGAGGATACTAGTGGCGAAGAATGGGTGTGGTGATGCAGCAGCACGCCGGCAACTTTCGTGGGCTGGCTTCGCGCATGGAACGGGCCGGCGTTGAGGTCGGGAAGTGGAGAAACATAGTGTGGAGGAAGATTGAAGGGCCAGAGGGGGAATTGAAAGGACAGAGGAAAGATGAAAGAGGCAAAGAAGAGTTAAGCGAAGAGGGAGATTGAAAGCGAAGATTGAAAGGCCAATATGAGAAGATTCAGGTGCGAAAGAGAAAGTAGGAAAAGCAGTAAAGAAAACTGGAAGATGAGATTAAGTTGAGAGAGCGGAGGTAACGCTGATGAATGTAGTGGGAAGAACGAGAATGGAACGTGAGGAGTACGGGAGCACTGGAACGTTTGGACTGATTAAAATCGGGGCGCGTCAACTAGTAAGGCCGTTAGTCTCGTAAGTGTAGTGCATTGATTTTTGCTTGGAGAGGGTGATGGTCTTCTCCCTCTGAATGGAGAGATTCAGCGCCGACTACCACCAGCTAGAGGGGCCTTTCGCACGTGGTATCGCCCCAGCCGGGTCATACTTTAAGCTCCGATCGGTCTCTCTGGCATGTGTTGTGGTGTAGAGCATGTTAGTGTAATGTGGTAAGGGAGGCGCGGGATAGGAAAGGAAGAGGAAGGAAAGATCGCGTGCGTTTCGTGGCTTTTTGTTAGGTATTGCTTGGGCATTCGCCGCGTGTTGATCGGAGAAAACCACTGAAAACTACCGATCAGAGCAGTCGCGCCTAGAATTATCCTTCATACAAAGACTGAATTCGACCTAGCTGACAAGTTAGGGTCGAAAATCCTGCACCGTTGAACTCGAATCCTAGGTCTTCCCGGTCGAGAGGACTACAGAGAGATCAGTTGACGCCCTGAGCCCTGAGATCTGTTGTCCCGGTCGCCAGGAACGGGCCGGGGGTAGCTGCACGAGGTGGGAGTGGGGTTGCGAGGCTCTGTCCGTGGCAATCTCGCGGCGCGGGGGGCCGGCGAGAGGCCTCGGGGGAGCTTGCGTTGGGGGGTGGCCTGTTGCGCCGAGGCCAAGGCTCGCGAGCGCCGCCGCGACCCACAAACCCACTTCCGCCCCGGGGGGGCGCGATATTATCCTCGGCAGCGCTCGCTTTTCGCCCGCAACCCCAAGGACGGGACGCGGCGGGGCGGGGCGAGACGAAGCTTTGTTGTTGTTGCCTGCAGGACGCGTGGCCCTCCTTCCGAACTTTCTTTGCTGACATTTACATTTCTCACATCTATTTTAACCGTCAGTTATCAACTCGAACATTTAATTTGAATATTATGTGATTAACAACTTAAACATTTTATATTGGACATTATATTTAAATTCCAGTTCCTTATCATTGTTGTGAAAATAATCATTTATCTTTGTTCACTTTTTCCCCGGTAAGTAAACTTATGCCACCCAAGAAGTAAAAATGTTGCGGAAAAGACGAGTTTAGAGAAAATAAATCTTTAATAAATATACATACGTGTTGTGTACATATATTCACTTTAACAGTGACAGTGTGGAAGACGTTCACAAGCCGCAATGAATGATATAATATCAATTAATTCCCAGTACAAGTATAAAGTCTCTATAGTTGGTACAGTGATTATTAGCCAACGTCTTGTGCACTTTATGAAGAAGTCAACTTTTTATGTCCAGAAATACACAAGAAATAAACAGTTAACAATGTTTACTTTATAAGATTCTGTGTCCCTGGGTCGGCGCTAGGCTGGGGGGAGATGTCTGGTTGGGGAAATCCCTGCCTGCCAACGGTAGGTTCTCGCCATACGCCATCTAGCGGGGGAAGTGGGTCGCAATCTCCTCAGCAAAAACATTCACTGCACTTAGGGGACTAATGACCTTAGTACCTAATGCGCCCGGAATCACTAGTCAATAATAATAATAATAATAATAATAATAATAATAATAATAATAATAATAATAATAATAATATTATTAAGAAGAAGAAGAAGAAGAAGAAGAAGAAGAAGAAACTTAAGGAACTCCTAAGATATGTCAATCTACGCAACTTTATTCATTATTGAATTCCAACCAGTGAAAGTTCTTTTGGCATACTTTTAGCTTCGAGAACGATAAAAGATAACCATTTTTATCTCGTTAAAGTAGCACTAAAACAAGTAAAAATAACCTTACACAGATTTTGACTAATTGAAACGCAAGTTTTATGAAGGCGAACCCAGAGGCATGGAAGGAAGTAATTTCGTAGTGCGCTAACTTCGCAGCTGAGGCGGTACAGGAAGTTTGAGAAAACGAACCGTCGGAAGAGCGATAAGAGAACTGCGCTTTCCCACCATTCGAGATGTCTCAAAGGGAAGAGAAGTGACCGTCAATTAATCAGAACTGCCTTCGGAACAGAAATTAGTGAAGTTGGTTATAGAGATTTTGAGGCTACATTTATCCTAAAAATTGATATCACAGTTCTGTTTAGTTTGATTCTGGGAAATTAAAAGAAACGTTTATTCTTCTTGAACTTTTCTTTTTAAATGTTTGATTGACTGACGTTTTCGAATACGTTTCTGCTTTAGTCACTAGACCCGTTGGTGTAGAGAGTGTTTTGTCGCGCGAGGTGGCGGTGTTTCATTCCAGTTGACTGGTGAGATCCGGCGCTGCCATACACGTTGGCTTGTGGGGGTTTCCCAATCGACGTATCTCCCTCAGCGGGACACTACCCCAGCAGGAACATTTACGTTCCTGACTAATCATCCGCCATGAGTGTTAGTGTATTGCGTGTAAGTTTAAGAGTGCGAACTTAAACTTTCGAGGAAAGGGTAGGGCAAGAAAGAGGCAGGGTAGATTTCGCGCGGTCCATGGCCCGTTTGTTAGGGTTCTGTTTCGGCATTCGCCTGGTATTGATTGTAGAATCACGAAAAAATACCGATAGATGCAGCAGAATTCTTCTCCAGGTTTTAAATAATATATCATGATGATTAAATTTCATAATTCCACTGATTTTAAAGAAACTAGGATAACATTATTTAAAGTGCCAAGTGATGAACGGCTCCTCGAAATGGAATGATTTATTTTATTCTTTATGGTACGTATTGTTAGGGAAGGATATAGGGTGATGAAGAAATAAGATAGTTTCACTATGTTACAAATATTTGCAAAATACTCTGGTATATCTTGTTATATGTTCAATATTCTCTTAGCTTACCGCAGCTGAATGTTGGAGGACAAAATAGAAATGCAATGGAAAGAAAATAGATCTGATATTTTTATAGAATGCAAATACATTTCTTTATAGTTATGTAGAAGTTAAATTTTTCGAACATTTTTGCTTCCATCAGGATTTGGGAATACGGAACTCACCTAAAATATAAATGCAATAAATGTACTTGATATGCCTGGTAGTATGTAGGACCTTTTATGAAATTATTGTTTTATGAACGTGTTAGCGAGGTAGAAATCGATCGAAATGAAAGTTAGTACCAGAGATTGACTTGAAATTATATCTTTGTGTTTTTTTAATTATATTATTTTTTATTTCGCTAACAATATTTGAAGTATAATTTGTCAATTTCTGTACAAAATTTTATATTAATCCATTGACTGTCTTAATTACAATGGATCTGAGTTATTTAATTTATATAATACTGCTAAATAATTATTTCACACTTGATGTGAGTTTTGTGTGCAACGTTTGAAAATGATTTATGCACGAACTGATAATTTATTGTTTTACAAAGTTTGCTGAATGTGTATTGAAAAATTAAACAAAACGTAAGTAGAATCATCATAACTAAAAGATGAGTAGTTAAATTATCTTATTGGTTGAAATTTTAACATAGTCAATCCTTTTAAGGAATTAAGTAGAATAGTGATTATGTTTAGAATTTCAGCAAAAGTACATCCGCAACACAAGTAATTGCCATGCATTGTAGGCTTTCACGACCGGTTTCTACATCAAACCTGAAAATAACTAATTACAAGTAATTGCGTTACAAATTCGCTTATTTATTTGTATTACTCAACAATTAAAAATACATTAGGTCGTGTAACCACATTTCTATAAATTAAAACATGTTCGAATAATGAAAAATCATAACGATAGCAATTTCAACTTAAATAATAATGTACCAAGATAATGTACCATAAATCCATCAATCTCTAACAAGGAATTAAGGGTTTAGTTATGAGTAGACAGAATTGATATTCTAATTGTACTTTCTGTATCTCAACAGCACCATATTGCTGGGTTGGCTTAGGAAAGACAAGCTGAATTTAGTAGGATTATGTAAATGCCCATTCCACATTCATCTCTAGTTCGTGTGAATAATTTCGGTGCCGTGAAGTGAGACCTTAATACTGTTCCTGAGTCCTGTGCTTGAGAATTCAATGATAATATGACTAACTAGAATAACGAGAGATATAATAATAAGCAGGTAAAAATGATGTTTCTAACTAGGATATGCAAATGAAAAGCCCAGAGAAAGAAAACAGCACAGGGGACTTGATCAAACGCCCCATATTGAGAAGCTAGCTGTATGCGAAAAAATGCATACGTTTATGAAGAAATATTTTTTTGAAATGAATTTTGATTATTATGAAAACAGTTTTTGCTTTTTAAAGAGTCTATCATATTCAATTATTTTCTTAAAATATGTTGTAGAGTGAATCCTTTCTGTATTGGTCCCAGATATATATCCAAACATTCAACTGGCTATAAATCTCTATAACTATTACTAGGCCAGTGAGAGAAAATCAGATTTCAAATTTGAAAGTCGGAATACCAAAATAAGAATGAAAAATGTGGTAAATTTTCAGAGAGAAAGAAGGTAGCCATTAAACAGTTATTTTAAGTTTAACAGAAGCACACTTTTTTCAATATTAATTTTGGACTACAAAGTGGGATTTTAGTCATAAAACATGATTCCTAGAACGTTGTTACTGTTAATATTGACATGTCAAAATTTTATTTTGCAAATAATTTTTAATACTTGCAATATAAATGCTCATAAATAAGAAACGCGTATCAATTGGTTACATATTACCATTTTTGTTTCTATTGTTAAAAATATTGCTATGTTGTGACAATTATGAAAGGTAAAATATATTTTGAAATGGTAGTGGTACCTCTGAATACCGAGGGACATAATTGTGTGCACTGATTCAGGCATCAGCACGAATTTCAATCACATAGATATGTGTACCGTTTTTTAAAATTAATTTTCTTATTTAATCATTTTTTGTTGTTCGTATTAATCATCGTCAAAAATCGATTAAAAACTGTACGACGTACTCTGAGGGAAAAGTGCGATATGGGTACGAGCTTTGAAATACCTACCTTTGCTCTTATTTGATATTAAGTTGAATTATGATTACAGATAGCTACTATCGTTTTGGACAAAATCTGATATGTGTATACAACACTGCAAGTAATAACCCTGGATGAAATATCCAGACACTCTAGACACTCAGACAATTCCTGTTGAAACCGCCACTTCATGAACATTAGGAGCACCCGCCATGTGGGAAAATATTTATTCACCTCAACATCATGAGAGGATCGTATCTTGTATCACAAACGTGAACAAAACAACCCAAAAGAGACTAACACAACGTACAGCGGACATCTAAAATTCAGTACCGAAATGTTGGCTCTTCCAATTACTTCCTCGGAGAAACAGATGCTGTGAGCATCGACGACCGTCGGTGCGAAGCGGGTTGGATAACCTCGCAGGCGGACGCGCGCGCCTAACTGTCGGCTGTGACGCGGGTTGCAGGCACGGCTCAATTTCCAGGCGCGCGTTCCGCTCTCGCCTCTCCCCTCCCCTCCCCTCCCCACCCCGTTTGACGAGAATCGTTCGCTAGCGGAGGCGTCCCTTTACGACCGTCGTCGTCGCCTCGCTCGTTTGGACGCTTTAGAGCCGCGCTCCCACCCCCGCCGCAGCCTGGGCCCGTCGCACCCGCTCTCCTCCCCAACCCTCCCCTCCCCGATCGTTTCACTCCACTCCACACGACCTGATCCGAACGTTCGTGCTCCAAACATTCAAAGCTACCCGCAGCGATACTTCCCTGCCTCGCAGCATTTCACTCTCTGCGCTCCGCACAGCTCGTGGCTGCTTCATTTCGATCCGCTCCACTCGATCCGATCCGCGACGCCCACCCTTCACTCCACTTCGCTCCGCTCCACTTTGGTCCGTTCCTTTCTGCTTCTCTCTGTATCACTCTACATTATTCCACTTTCATTCTACATGGATCTACCTCATCTCCATTCACTCCACGTCACTCAACGTCATTTCACGACACGCCATTTCATGATACGAAACGACATTCCACATCACTCAACGTCGTTCCATGACACTCGTTTTTTCCACGACACGTAATGTCATTTCACAACACTCAACGTTATTTTACAACACTCAACGTTATTTTACAACACTCAACGTTATTTTACAACACTCAAAGTTATTTTACTACACTCTACGTTATTTTACTACACTCTACGTTATTTTACTACACTCTACGTTATTTTACTACACTGTACGTTATTTTACTACACTGTACGTTATTTTTCAATACTCAACGTCATTTCATGTGAACACAAAGGTCAACGGCCATTCCATGTTACGTGACATCACTTCATGTCATCCATCTCAGTACACTGCAGTTCACTCTACTTTACTCCTCGTCACCATACCTCACTTAACTTCACTTCAAATATCTTGTCTCCATACTTCACCTTTCTACATGGCTCTGCCCATTCCTTTCCTTTCCCGCCATTTCCTTCTCTTCCCTATCCTTCCCAACTATTTGCGTCCTTAACCATCCCTTCCCATTCCTTCTCACTCTTTCCCCATCCTTTTCCATCTCTTCCCCAAACCTCCACACTCTGCTCTTGTCTCCTCTCACAAACTGCCATCCGCTCCGTACATTTCACCCGACGAGGGACATCAGATGGTCTATTGCACCGCGTGTTCCAACTCCGGGCAAGCTATCTGTGCCGCTGGTAGGCCACGCGTTTTCATTACATTCCACATTAAGCACGAGTTTGATTGTGACACATTTTTATTATCTTTCTCTTTCATAAAAGTATTCATGTAATTATCTCTACATAAGAGACATGTAAGTGAACGCTTGTTTCTTAAAAACCATTTTATTTTGAAGTTTCAAATGAATAGCAAACTTGCCTCGCTAACACATTGGGCCAATCGTATTTACTTCCGATAAGTAAATGACACTGCTTTCAATTTCTGTCTACATTTTCCAAAACTACTCTACTTTACACTTCCAAAACATTATTTTCACATTTTTAATATAAAAAGAAAACGTTTCCGTTCTGTGTTAGAACGCAGAGGAGAGAAAAATTTCACAGATTAAATTCTTCGATTTAAATTCTCGTGCTTCGAGTTCTCGATATTAGGTTCGGGAAATGGATTTGTGGGATTGGGATCTGGGTGTGATGGTGAGGGGAAGAGGAATTCGGGGTGAGGAGAGAAGCGAAGCACAGGGAGGGGATGTGTGATGGGGCGTGCTGTAACACCTGTTGCAGGGGTAAATCATCTTCACACTCCGACATTCAGCGTCGAGCGTTTAAGGTACAGTCGACTCCCGGAGTTACATAACATTTCGTGTCAGGGCTACCCTCGCGTTAATTCGCTAGTTTGCTTGCGAACAGACTTTCTTTATGAAAATATGTGACACGTTGTTTCGTCAGTTCATTTATTGTTAATACAATGTATATAATGTTTGGTTTAATTTTTACCCGTATTTTATTTGAATAATAGAAAAGTAAATGTATGTTAACAATTGCTTTAAATGAGAATTACTGGAACTTTGGCGAGATTTTAAAATCAAGCTGATAGCTGCACTGGAGTGAGTTTCTAGGAATGTGAGATAAGAGACAATGGGGAAATTCGTGTCTGTATTAGAGCATAAGAATATGAAATAAAGAACTCCGTTAATATGTGTAGAAAGGTTAAAGGTATATGCAATCAGTTCATTGAAATATGTCTTGCAATACAGAGCATCGGTGGTAGTGAGGCAGTACAAAAAAGTAAGAGCACGTAATATTAGAACACCACTTTAATCCATTCAGTAAAAAGTAATAATATCAGTTTAGTATAATTTCTTTATGTGAACATCTCCATAATTGATATTAAAACTTATAATATTTTATTATACTGTTTTTTTATCCAATTAAGAAAGAGTATCTTATTTGCACATCTATATAATCCACATGATTATTTGTACATATAACGAGCAACTGTGGTAAAAAACATATTTTTTATTGTGCTTTTTTGGCATTTCTGCCTTCCAAGGTAGTGAATTACAATGGAAAAAGAATAACTTTTAGACTTCATCACTCAGAACTTAACTACCTTATTATTCTGAAGATATTAATTTACTTATGATTTTGATTATCTGAAGCTTGGAGAGAGAAAATATAATATTTAAGTAACCGTGGTGACATTTTTAAGTCGAAATAAATCATTTTGTGGACTCACACGCTCTGTTATGCAGCTATTATGCACATTTCATTTTAGAGAAACACTCACTTAGTACCACATTTCCTGGAGCACGATGGTATTACTCGGGCAACTTTTCTTGAACGATGGATTGACGATTTCGGGTGGAGTGGGGGTATTAGTTACAAAGTCGGCCACTAGAGTATTTTAAGTAATGCCAACGTGTGTGAAATGAAAGTCAAAACTGCATCTTGTGCTTAACTTTTTCGGGAGTTTTAAGTGACTCCCTTGAAGGACCTGGACCTAACTCATTTCATTCCCAACTGATATTGACAATAAATCTGAATAGGGGTCCTGCACTATGAAAGCAACTGGCTTTGATTAGCTTCTGTTTCGCGCCAACGAAGTTTTAATGCTTGGAAGGTTGTCATCAGTGCCTGCTGCGAGCTTTTGTCTTCAACTGTTTATTGCACAAGAGAGGGGGATCAAGGTCATCGTTCAAGAAATATTGTGCGAGTAATAGTTTGGCCCTCGGTGGCGTGCTTGCCTTCCGCGGTGCAATCCCAGGATCGATTCCCGTTCGGGGCAAAATTATAACTGTGCGCTTTCCTTTGAAATTAATTCCAGTACCTATTGCTGACGATATGAGAACCCGCCCTAAGGTTATGAAGGCCAGTGTATGTGGTGGAGGGATGTCTTCGTGCTAACCACACGAGCCCCTTATTGCATGGTCGAGAGCTTGTGCCACCGCTGTATGCCCGTATCGAGCTGTCGAGCCAAATGACAGGACTTAGAGTATTTAGACGTACGCCAAAGCTTCCGGCTTAAAGACGCCGTACAAAATTTCAATGGACATATTTATTTTTGTTCAGTTTATATATACACAGTTTGAGTTAAAATACGACAGACCAATCGATTGATACACAAACGTTGAAAAAATAAGAAAACCCCAAATCGTGATAAATGAGAAGAATATAAATAAAATGAATGTATGCAATAGGCCTCCAAAGAACTGACTTTTATTTCAGAATCTTCCGCAAAGGGAGAAGGAAACAAATGGTCAGATGGTGGCTGAACGCCGTTTTATTTTGCCAAATTTGTAGCTGTTAAGCCATTTACGATTATAAAACTCAATATATAACTTCATACTATTAACACGTGTGCTATGAGAATAAGCTTTTCAGCTGTATCCCTTGATAAGACAAGGTTGTTAAACTTTATATTGTGACGTACCTGGGAAGCGGTACTTTCACAACAAGTAATTTATGCAAGGGACAGGTACATTTTCGTGACTGGGTCTCCAGGAATTTGGCGCAGCATAGGAATATAATCGTCATAAATTCTTTTGCACATCTAAATATTTTAATGATCAGAGAACACACGTTACAAATAGTATTTACAAATCGCAATGCGCAGGCCTTGGAAACAAGCGCACGGTCAACGCTACCTTGATGTTTTAAAATCCACCTGCTTCCTCTGGATGTGACCGGGGCCGTCGTGGCAACGGCGGCGGTGTCTTCGGCAATCTTCGGTTCGCCCCGAAGTCCGTCGGAAATTCGCCCTCCCTCGGCGACCAACTCCTCTGGCCCAGCGTAACGGCCGATGAATTCGCCAGGGTCGACTCCAGCCGGTGTGAACAATGTTTCACGGGTATTGGAACGCACGACGCGTGATTGATGTTCGTCGGCTGTTCTAGTCTTTTCAGCGACCTTCCTCAACTTTGCTCGGATGTCCGTACAGTACTGCCCACTGTTATATTATACCAGGGCGGGATTATGACACGAGCCCACCGGCCACACGATTTACTGTCTTATTGGTTTTATCAGTTCTGGTACGCAATTCTACTGCCACTAATCATCTGATTGTTAATCCTTATCAAATCTGGTTCCACACTCAGCGGCCACACTCAGTCCGAAGCGCACTTAACAACGACAATAAATCTCTTGGACGCAGCACTGCCCCGTCCGTGCTTCACTCGAGGCCTCTCCGCGCACCACCAACCGTCGCTCGCCTCGCCGTATCCCCCCCGATTTGACCGTTGGTGGCGGCGGCGGCGGCGGCGGCGGCGTTACTGCGCTGATCAACTCCAGTACTTTATTTTGCTTTATAATTGGTGATCATTGTAATTGTTCTAATTACAGAAACGTTCTTCGTTTCAATATTATGAATTATGGGGTTATAGAATGATGATGATGAAGAGTGAAGAATCAATCACAAATATGTGCCTCCCATGCCTTTAAGGATTCGGACTTGCAGCCTCCTCGGTGCTCGTTTGCGCCACGAGGCCGGCTATTATTGTTAATATTTCGTTAGTCTAGTTCACAGATTTGGGGACACACTAAATAGTAAAATAAAAAAATTGGAAAACTTATTTCAATAAACTGATAATTCAAACATACGTTGTTTTTTTTTCATTTTCATTATCATCAGCATTCATTTCACCATTTCATTTCTTTTATCAGCAGTTTCATGAATTGTCAATGGCTTATGTATAGGTGACGATAGGTTTAGTAAGTATATAAAAATCCAATAAACAAGTAATAAATGAAACACAAAATGTAGTGGATAAAATACTGATACCTATTTAGAATGGAATTAACTTCATAAGAAACGTCATAAATGTGCTGAACTTAATCAAATCAGTGCTCATGATAATGAAGTTCTAATGAAAGTTAGATTATTTTTAATTCATCACATCCATTTTTTAATTGACATGATATTTATAATTATTAATATAATTAATCGTTATGTTCAATTTATTAAAGATTCACTTCATTCACGTAATTCACAGATTATTTTTCACATAAAGATAGTAAATAATTACAGCTGCAGATCTAGCTCTGAACTTACGTTACCCCTTTTTCCTGCTACCTCCATCGTTGCAATGAGAAACTATTTATGCTGCTGTACGCCCGTCACACGGTCGGTGTGGTGACGTTATTGACGGCGGAGTTATGGGACGATGCCAGAACAAAAAGGCTCACCGCAGTAAAACAAAACAGCTGCGCCGCGTTGGCCGCTGCGCTGCGAGTTATGGGAGGACTCGCGGAAGGAATGCACGTAATTACGGAACGCTGTCGGCATCCACGGGCGACGAAAGAGAAAAGAGAGCACGGCGCAATAAAGTACGAAATTGGACATATCGGGGATGACGCAACCTTCTGGAGTGTTAGCGGAGCCCCAGGGATCCACCTTTATTTAAATATGGTTTGAGTTAAGGATGTTTTTTAATGAAATGTCAAAGAAGTGAGGGCCAGTCAAATGAAAATGAAACAGCTAGGAAAAACTAAGTAAGCTGATCGTTAAATTCCGTGGTGGCAGCAGAGATACTATGGTAATTCAAGATTATTAATTAAGGATATATCAACCACGAATTAATACTACTTTGTGGATGTTATCACCGCGATCTTTAATTAGCTCTTTATTATTTAAAAAGTACTCACCATAATTGTTAATAAATTTATCCCACCGTGAGTCAAGATAGTTAATGCCTTCAGAGAAACGTGTTTTCAGTGCCTACGGAATAATGATTACACCCCGGCGTGCACCTTTTCATCCAAAGCAAATCGACGGGATAGGAAACGTTGTTCTTAAACGTGAGACCGTTTCTTAAACGTGAGACCGTTTTTTGCCAATTGAGTTACACTGAGGGCGTAGGTATCCGCGGCCAGAGTCAGTATTTACTTGGCTGTCCGGGTGACGCCGCGTCCATGGCGAAGGTGCCGACGTTTCGGTCGCCGTTCGGCGACCTTCCTCAGGGCGTATTGACGCCCTTACGCCCTGATCGTTTACGCCCTGAGGAAGGTCGCAGAACGGCGACCGAAACGTCGGCACCTTCGCCATGGACGCGACGTCACTTGGACAGCTAAGTAAATACTGAGCTACACTGAGTTGATACGTTACGGACGGTCGGGACTGAATAGGTGGCAGTTACACAGTTTTTGTGCGTATCGCGTACACTAGGCCCGAACGGCACGAACGCACGAGACAGAACGGTCACTTCGGAAACTTTCGAGCACTTGGCTTCGCGTCTTGTATTGTGCGCGACGACTTCATAACTTAAGTGAAGAAGCACTGGCATTGAGTTGATTTTTAATAACAGAAAAAGAAATTAGGCAAGGAGTCGAAGAAAGTTCAAATTCTCTTCTGTTCTAAACAGAACGATCATGACAAGAGGGAATTTTCACATATTAAATCCCGATCTGGTAGAAGATGAAAAAATTATTTCAGCTCTTTAGGATGTCAGATTATAAATTTGAAGCTGAATTGAATATTTGCATTTAATGCATTTACCTCACTGCTCTTCCTTCCCGGACGCCATAGTGATATTTTGTTTTTACTTTTCCATTAATTAATTAATTAACTTAATGGGAATAAAATAAATATAACTATTTTACTTGATTTATTTCAGGCCGATGATTCTACTGCATACAGAGTAGATGTGAATATAGCAACTAACTGAAACATCAAGACCGAAACGCTCTCGATTTCAAAATAAGAGAGATCACATATTCGTGATAACAACAAAAAAACTTCACATAATATTGTTCGCAAATTAAAATTAAAATATAACATTTAATTAATACAACAAATTTCAAGAACCTTACCACCATACCCTTTTTCTATGTTCAACTCTTTGTACACTTCACCATCAACTCTTTGTAATATTCTAGTCCATCCACTTTTCCTGAATATAGTCTTCAATCGAACACGCAGTCAACATCACATTACTTATCTCAAATCCCAATTCCTCACCGAGTCATACCACTCTGACTGAAATCTCCATTCATCACATACGCCCTCATTTCAGAACGTCCCTTCAGAATTTCCCTTCTCTAGTTGTTGCTTCCTTTCCTCTTCTTATGTCGACCGCCTCCATGACATCCAAACCTTTGTCAACCCGCGTTCCTATCCCAGAAGACCGTGCATATACATGTCATCTTGATGTTAAATATGTTGAAAATAAAATATTAAATATCGCTGACGGAGGTACACGTACTTTCTGATCTCGAGTACGTCTAACAGACAAATTGCGGAGCGGTGAAAGTTCGCGCTGCTTCCTTTCTGATTCCCAATAGAGGGCACTTCCATGCACACAACCTTCAGCATTACCAACGACCATACCATGGACGTTATATAGTCTGTTTCTTTTTCATTTGATTGACCTTCATATTTCCCCCATGATAGTAATAATAATATTAATAATAATAATAAATAATAATAATAGTAATAATAATAATAATAATAGTTTCTTCAGAAAATTGCAAAATTTTATAGGTTACAAGATTTCGCCATTAAAAAAAGGTGTAATATTCTTGAAGTTTCCATCTCCACGAAAATTTTTGACGAAAAATTTAAACATTTTAATAGATCATTATGCGTGTTTATGGTTATGTTCGTTCTCTAATAATTTTCAAACCACTGCAGTAATCATTTCCACATTTTGCACGAAAACGTTGGAGAAGTCGAGAAAATACACAGAAGGATGCATGATTTCAAAATGTTATTCCAAATTTGATGGTTCAAAATGTTCCTAGAAACGATAAAACTCGCAATGTATCAAGGTGCCAATAGAGCCAGGCCCAGAGGGCGGAGAGGGCCGGATAGACGCATTGAGGGGGGGGGGCATTGATCGGTGTTTCTGGGTACAGCAACTGCTTAGGCTACTAGTCCCGTAAGTGTAATGCATGTTTTACTCGAAAGGTGACGGTGGTCTTCCCTCGAGGGTTGGCTAGATCCGATGGATAGATCAGCTAGCGCGGTTTTCCCCAACCAGGTATATCCCACCAGTGGGGCTCCGCCCTCAGCCGGAACAAGCTCAGACCTCCCGACCAGTCTCTCGTGTTGATCAGAGAAACTACAGATCTGTGCAGTCGGCCACTAGAACCCTCTTCCAGACAGCGGCAGAACTCGACCTCGCTATGTAGCCAGTGTGTAAATTCTGCCGCCGTCGGGACTCGAATCCAGAAACTCCCAGTGAGAGACACTGCCGTGACATAAACTGATGCCCTGAACCACTTAAGCCTATCAGCGAGAGGGGTGAACATTGCTTCGTAATTGTATTGTAAATCCACCCGGGCAAAGCAAGGTTGTCCGCTAGTCTCAAGAGGCAAAAATGTATAAATCTATTCATTTTTCACAAACATTTTTGAACTACCAAAACAATTTCTCTCAAGTTTTACACAAACACTGGTGAGTAGAAGAGACAAAACAGGACGATTTTCCAGCTGCACATTCAGCTTCAGTGGTGAAATTATTAGTGTATCGGACTGTTATACCCATATTTCGCAGGTTCATACGCGGTCGAATCCGCGAATATTTAGTGGCAAAAAAAAATAATGGAATTTTTCGGACGAAAAAATCCTTCGTACGCATCTAAACGACAGCATTATTTCCGAGCGACGAGAGACGAGATAGACGGTACAGAGAGGGAACTAGTTGTTTATTTTCAATTCCTGTTCTCTTGAATACTGATAATTGTTATTAACAGCGTCAGAATTTTACAAATACTTATTTATATTTTTGATGTAACGCGTCCTCTAATTATTTCTTTGTTTTTGATTTTGACGTTTTTAAATTATGATGACTGTAGTTTGTGGTTAGGATGCTATTATGAATTTATTTTTATTTATACTATACATTTATTACATACAACACCTGCCTTGGAAATTTTCAGATAACTTTGCTCGCCACTAAGTGGCTTCTAAAATTACAGATAGCTGCAACGTACTTTCCATGAAATCAGTTCATTAAAATTTATTTGGTCGAGTGAATTAAATATTTTACTGGTGCAGAAATATGTTTCTACCAAACAGCTCGTTGCTCACAAGTATACGTGACCAGCATGAAATATAACGAAGGACGTTCTATTTCCACTCATCCTTTAAAAATAAGCTGACTGGAAAACAAGTGTTTTAGAATATTCATACAATTTGTTTGGAATATTTTTAATTAAAATACTATATTTATTAATGTTTAACCCGAACTAATAACTATCAGTATTTGCTACATGAACGTAAAAAATGCTAGTTCAGTTTCTTGTAGCATTAATAATTTTTACGAAAAACATCGGACAATATATTGAAATATTCATGAAATGTTTCTCCTAACAAGAGGATACTGAAATTTAATTACTAGAAATAAAAATATGGGATTTTTTGTTTTTGGCTTACTGCTCTCACATTTTTTCCTGAAAATCTAAGAATATATTTCATAGTCTGGTATTCTGGAAGTGGCGTTTCAAATTTAGAGTATTGAAAATAAAAAAGAAACGAGAATTTTGTGCAGTGAAGCATATAATTTTTATACATACGATTTTTAAAGAAAATATCCTTTGCGTAATCGTTGTTGTAGAAGAATTGACCACGTAACGTTTATCGACCCACTTGAGAGTGGAGGACTTGAATTCCATCGTGAATTTCCACGTCCCACCGCCAGTTCTTTTTAGCATACTGTATACATACATGATGAACAAAGCCCTTTATTATATATTTTTTTTAATTTTGTAATTTGATCATGATTTTTAATTTCTAACGGGTACTGGCAAAGGTGGCTCAGGGCATTAGCTGATGTCACTGAAGTGACTCTGACGGTTAGGCTCTAGTTTTCGAGTACCGATGGTGGCAGGATTTTTGACACTGGCTCTTCAGCTCGGTCAATTCAGCCGCTATCTGGAGAATACTTCTAACGGCTGGTTCTCTGATCGGTAGTTTTCCGTGGTTTCTCCGATCAACACCAAGCGTATAGTACCGTAGCGTAGCGAGCAGTACCCTAACAAATGAGCCACGGACCTCGTTCGATCTCTCCTTCCTCATCCTTGTTCTATCCTCATCCCTTACTCACACACACACACATACACACACTCTCTCTCTCTCTCTCTCTCTCTCCCACACACACACACACACACACACACACATGCCCTGCACTTACACACTTGTTAGGATACGAGTCGGGAACTTACAGCTTGTCCCGGCTGACGCTGTGGCTCACTGGTGGGAGATATCTGGTTGGTGAAAATCCCCAGAAGTCGGTGTAAGTTAGCGCAGGATGTTGGGGGGGGGGAGATCACATCCACGTCCTGCGATAAAATGTGCGCTTAACTTACGGATTAATGTCTTTAACAGTTGACGCGCAGAGATTCAAGTTCTAACGGTAATATAGTAATTAATTCAAATCCTCTATCAAATAGACATTTTTTTCTCTGTACAATCTTACTTAAATTATTTACTTAATCCTGTATTTGTTTCGTTTTTCTTGTTGTTTTATCCTTTCCCTTTTAGATTTTCTTTACTAAATTTCTTGTCATTGAACATTCTTTGTCAAACTGTCAACAAAATACCGATGAGTCGGAAATCATGAAAATAATTTTATTTTTGGATTCGGCATGATATAAAAACAAGGCAATATCTTTTGGATTTCTTTGGAACGTTATTTTTTGTCTAAAAATCAATCAGTTTTTTAACGATTGTAATAAATTTCTCAGTGTTGTTGCATTAAAACAATTTGAGCTAAGACTATGTACATAAAGTCTCATCTAATATTATTAACATTATCTACTGATATCTAGCAACAGAAAAATCTCTCAACAATAATTTTTCAAGGTCACAGCAAGACCACTAAATTCATAAATGGGTCACAAACAGCGTCTTTTTTCAATTTTCAAAAACCAAAAATTTTCTAAGTACTGGTACTTTATTCTCACAAAGTTTCTTCTTGGATATAGAAAGATTCAGATCTACGAAAATAGGTTTTTGTTAGAAAATGATTGGTTCATTACGATTTTTTTCAATTACAATAATTTTTTGCAATTACAATAATTTTTTGCAATTACAATAATTTTTTGCAATTACAATAATAGTTTCAGAAAATGTCATCATATATCACTTCCGGACGATAACTGTGCTTACTAGTTTTTTTTTCCGAAACTAGAGTTTTTCACTTGTTCGAAAATCATGGACATTTTTGACACGCTCTAGCTCCTAAACTATTGGATCTACAACGCTGAGATTTACACTGCTGATTATCGGAACATCATTTTTTTACTGGTAGTTTTGAGAGAATTGTCTACAGGAACTAGTAAAACATGGTGACGCCCTAGTATCCTGTTAACGTGAAAATTGCGTTTTTTACGTAAGTTATTCGCAATATCCTGGCAACCGAAGCATCGAAAGAAAAATTGTTTTTCACCACTGCATTTGTCATTAAATTTCATCCTAGATCCTTTCCGGAGATATTTCCTTCAGAGACATTTCAGGTATTGAAGCTGAAATTTCACAAATTAGCAGAAAATGAAAAGGACCTATCGTTTTCCCAGTAAAAAATAATCGTAACTTGCCACTAAACCAATATTTTGTAATTTTCATTTATATATTCATTTGGCAACAAAATACTGCGAATGGTTGAAGTACTAATAGTATTCACCCACGGACGTACGGTTTGAATAAAACAACCCATTTTGATATCAAGGGACGCCAATATTTTCATTGAATTCTCGAAAACAACTTTCCGCAACATTACAGAACTTTCTCTATACTAAGTATACAACTCCGTACGTATACGAGAAAGTAATCTCTCACCCAGTAAATGGATAGTAATAGGTCTGAGGTAGACTTTTTATATTATAGACTGATCATATAACCAGAAAACCAATGAGGCCTTATCGCGCTCTTCAGCCGCTCAATAATATTAACAGACTCTCTCACAGATGTGCAGAATAAACTTCATCAAATAAAACAGGACTTTCAAAACATGAATACCCAAATTGTTAGAGAAAGTAATTTTCAATACACAGAAAATATTTATCCACTTTTTTGATATCTAGGCCCGGTAAAAAGAGTTTTCTGCCGAAAAATTGCCGTTTCCGGCGCACGATTACAATTCTTTCTTTTCTTACGACGTAAGGACGTGAAAGTGAAAAAATGTAAATGCATACAATCGCAGCCTTAGTTACACACTATCTTACATGTGTAATTTCAATATATTTACATTAATGGCAAAATAATTTAATAATGGTGTGATACTGTATAAAGATATTCAATATTTAAAAACTGTGACGTGTATGACGTTTATAATTTGATATTCGAAATCTACATATAAAATTGCTAACTCTGTCATGCTGAAGGTAAAAATCTTGTTTCTTAATGAAATTGTCTTGCAGTCATTGTCATATTTTAATCTTTTAATTTTTAAAACTTTAAAACACCCATTTCATTTTTGTACATTTATAGTTTCTAAACCGTTCACCTTCTCTTCATATCTGGGATTAAAGATCTTGTGAGAAAATAGTGCTCTTTATAATACAAATATTCTTTAGAGATTCTGATTGTAGAAAACAGTATTTTCAGAGAAATATTCTCAATATTTTTTTCTGAAACGGAGCTTGCAACGTGAACTGAGTAGGTCCTCATTCAAATCACGTGGAATTGGCGGTGGACAATGCGAACTTCGAGAACTCTTTGATTTTCCGGAATTTTTTAATTAAATAATTGTCTGTTCGCAAAAAAAAATGTTTTCGATGCACTTAATTTCCCTCGTTCATACTAGTTTTCCTCGTACCATACCATACACTATGAAATGTGAATTTATCTTTTGCACTTGCTATCGTTACCCATTGCGAATATTACAGTTTGTATTAATATGGGATATATATAGTGACAGCATGCGGCGGTAGGTGTTAATTTATTTCATACCTACAATATTTTCAGGCAAATTGAAAATTTCACGCAAACCTTGTTTTTACACTGACGATCAAGATTCAATAGTAACTGCAAATGAAGCATGATTATTACAGACACAGTTAATATTAGTTACTCGGAACAACTAAAGCATGATCACTCAACCACAGACTTCACATTTTCAGATGTAATTTAAAAATAAATTCATTGATTGTGTTTCTCTGTTAAAATTCAATTTTCAATTTGGAACATTATTAAATAATATTTGTATTAAGAACACTAATTACTCAATTGCAATATTTTGTAAAGATGTCAGGATATGTTGAATATTAAATATTAACTTTTAGCGGACAGTAAAGTAATATTTATAATAAAGAAGAATTGTTATATTATTGAACTACATATGAGCAAAGTAGAACAACAAAAGAAAGAAAAGAAATAGATTTTTTTTACAAACAAAATTAAAACATAAGTCTAATATTTATTATTGCCATTAAGAATGTGAGCAGATTATATTAAATGTTCATAGAATGGTGGGAACCGTCTCAATAAATAATTGCAAATGAATAAATGCAGATAATGCTGTGTTTTTAGTTGTAAAGTAGCAATAAATCAGATCAACGAGTTGCTTAGTTTCGAAAAACAAATGTATGAACAAGGCTGCATGAAAACCTTGTTGTGCAAAAATGATTTTTTTGCATGCAAGTTAGTTTGAATGTTAACACCTTAATATGAAGAAGCGAGTTTGGAGAATTTTGTAGAATGTAACAGTGATACAAGCGAAAGTCTTTGAATAAGGAAGGTGAGATATTATGGAAACTGGTTATTGAATAGGTGTATGAAATCAACAAGCAAAATGACGTGAATCTTAGTCAAGGTATAACTTACGGGTGTCGTGGAGGTAGTGTATGCACAGGAAGTGTGATGGTGAGTTGTGTACGTTATAGCATCTGTTCGATTTCTGAAAGATTAGAAAACAAAGCACTCCAATAGTGTGAACACGTTTAGAGGGCGCTTGAAGGAAGATGGCCAAATAAAATTTTGTTCTGACAGCCATCAAGCAGAAGGATGAGAGGAAGGCCACCTCTTAAATGGACAAAAATTTTAAAGAAGCAATGTGACACAAGTTTGACCCTTGGAAATTGGGAAAACCAAAAACTGTCGAGGCTAAAAACGACGAACTTCTGACGGAGAAATTTCGAAGAAGATAAGTTATTTAGTTGTCTGTTGAGGACATCAAGGACACTGAATGAAGTAATATTATATTTGGGAAAATGTTAAGTGGCTAGAACAGTGACTACAAACATTTTTCGATCTGATAAGATTGTGTGATAAACCAAAACCCCCGGTTTTATTTGAATATAAAAATACATGACGTTGTAAATAGCACTAAATTAATGCATATATAACAACGAGCTAGAATATACTATATAGTGGTTCAAGCGCCTCCATCTCTGAAGCAAATGGAAGCCATGCTATTTGCAGTCAAAAAAGCGCCCTGTGGGAAACAACGCTATCTCTGGCAGGTCTCAGCTGTTCGCGGTTTTATCCAACCGGGAGCTCGAACGTCACGACAGTGACGTCGCTAGGTTGACGTTTAAGCTTCCGATTGGATGAAACTGTTAACATTTGATACCTGCCAGGGGCTGAGTTGCATAACTCGCAGTATAGCATTACGTTTGGTGCTTGTTACGGACGGTTACACCGCCACTCGTATGTTTTGACTTCAAAAAACATAGTTCGGCAAGTCTCTACCCGGAGCGCTGAAACTATAGGGGAAGCCACACAGTATATTTTAGCTCCTTGGTATTTATATTCCCCGCGACTACTGTTTATTTACACTCTTTACTATAGCACTCTTATGTTACAATCTGTAACGTAGACGGGTGTCTATGTTACCCAGATTGGGATTCTGCATTTACAAATAAACTGTAATGAATGTTATTTTAACAAGGGAGGGTCTTTGTCATATCGCATACAATTGAGAATGTAAAAACTTATTATGGTTGATTAAAAATAATCTTTCAGATTAATGTATTTATTTAAAACGTCTAATCACATCACCCGACTTAATCCCATTTATGAATTAGCAATGCAAATTTCACACAAAAGAGTATCCTCTATTCGAAAGAAAATAGGTCATTACCAGCGCCAGTAAAGATTATTTCATCTCGAATGAAAAAGGCAACGCTGTGTTCCTTTCAAATCGATGCTTTGAACCGTTGGTTTCAATGCCAGCACAAACATTCATTGTGTAGCTGCAGAATTTTCTCTTGTCACTCGGATTTAGTCACAATAACACCCTTCTCTTCATAACGGGGTAACAAACCGAGATAGCCTCGAAGCAGTGGAAGGAGCTCTTACCCAACTGCGCAAACCGAAGGGGAGGGTTATGTTTTTCATGAAGGTGTATGTTGATTCCTCTGATACTATCGTGTAACTCACGTAATATTATTTTGTGACGCATTCTCCCAGTCTCGACAACGTTAATTTTGAATAAGGCATAAAGCACGCAAAAGTACAGCATTATGATGCATTCTACATACACTTTGAGTCATTTTTTATTTGTGTAAAAAGGTTTGAGAATCCTTATGAGTGAAGTGTATAAATTCGTCTTGATATTGACCATGTCGTATTCTATATACATTAAAAATTAAAAAAAAACAATACAGTGGACCGTAAGCTACATTTATTGATTTATTATTTGTACTTTAATTTTACATTTTTAATCCTACACAGGTGGCGGCGAGTCAGGAGATTTTTTAAAGTTTTCCTTCCTGTTTGAATCTAGTGGACTCCACAAAAGTCAGGAGGAGTCATTGTTGTGCAAAGAAATATTCTTAATAAAATACGACGGCTGATGTTTGCTCGTAATTTTCGAGATAATATGTAATACTTTAAATTCGAAATCAAAGAGGAAAAAAAAGAAAAGTTGTTTAAAATGAAATTAAAATAGATCATATTCAGTCACCCAAGGGGGAAACATGTTTTTTTAGGATATAGGGAAGAACGGGTAATAGGAGTCTACCCCGAATTATTAGACTTTTGCACGCCAGAAACATGCGAATTGCGTTGAAAGTTCCTTGGAGTGCACCATTCGCCCACAGTACGAGTGGTGTCGCATCCGTATGCTTAACCCTTCTGCATCTTGCACCACACACGAAAATTTGTTAAAAAAGATAAGCTAATTAAGGTAATGGGTTCATACCCCATATAAAGGTAATAATCCTTTCTTTTTAATTTCATCATTTAATCCTTCAAAAACATTGTTTTTGGTAATATTAATTCAAGGTACAATCATTTCTAATTCATCACCTGTCACATGAATAGGTTTAGAAATTAATCTACTAGCTTTTGTCCCATTAATATCTTCAAAGGACTACATAATATCTACAGAAGCAGCTATAAAATATTTTATTATTCAAACCATAGCTTCATCAATACTACTAACTTTCGTTACTCTAAATAATATTTTCTTTATCCTAAATGTAAATATCCGTTTGTTTAACACTA
The DNA here is from genome assembly GCA_017312745.1 of Gryllus bimaculatus. Lineage (NCBI taxonomy): Eukaryota > Metazoa > Arthropoda > Insecta > Orthoptera > Gryllidae > Gryllus > Gryllus bimaculatus. The sequence goes on from BOPP01000184.1 coordinate 1,585,903, forward strand.
AGGGGGTAACTGAGTTACCCCACATCCATGTTTTATTATGTTTTCTCATCTTTTATTATATTTTTATACATTTTTGATATCTCGTGTAGTTGTTTTTTACGTATCAACTTAAAATATTTTGTTGGAAAAACATGTTTTGCTTGGCCTGTAATCACGGCTTGAATTTATACCCGAAATTACAACCTTACCCCCGTTGGTACAGGACGTTCGGGATTTAATAACGTAGAGAGAGGTTAGTATGTTATCAGCGGGAGATGGGAATTGGTGTTGTGGACACATCCGCGAAGTCTTACAATAGTACTTATACGTTAGTATGTGAACATGTCGATGGATTACAGTCTTGAAAGATCTAAAAAGTTATTAAGTATTCACAATCCAAACTATTTGTGTGAATAAGATGGTGAGGAGTGAATATTGTTATCATATAAGTGATGATGATAAAGTAGAGGTTACAAATATAGTTGACGATATTATTTGGACTGAAGACAAAGAAAACGAGAATGATGATGAATACATCAGAACAGAAACTGTTGAAGAGTATGGAAATAATACGAGTAGTACAATGTGCTCTAAAAGTGGCATAATTTTGTACTCGACACATCATCGTGGACGAAAATCTGCTTGTCAAATATACTGTTAAAATTGCTAAATAGTTTATTAATATATCAAACCAAAGTTTAATCGACATAACTCAAACAATATTACGACATTTTCAGTCAAAATATTATATAAAAAATATTATATATATTATTAACTATTGAATTTTCCTTGGGATAACTTTGTTACTCTCCTTGATATTCGACGTGCGCAAAATACCTCCGTAGCCGAAGACAGACCATACAGTAGCAGTAGACAGATCACACAGAGCGTTTTCGGCTGTACACTTGTAATCCTAGATGCTATTAACATAAGCCGGTGAGTTTGCTATCATGCTTATAAAGGGATCTAAATGAATTGTATTTATTGCGCGACTCATGTAGTTAAACGAGATCAACTTAAAATAGAAGTGCAAAATTATTCAAAAATACTACGGGCCACAGTTAAGGCAACGTGGATTTTTCATGAACTAGGCACAGATGTGAAGTGCACATTGTAAGACTGAACTATTAATACTGCTGCAAAATCTTATGAAATTCCTTGCTTTACTTTGGAAAAGCGATACAGGGCTATAAATGAAGATGTGAATGGTGATATGAAACGTCCTCACTATGTTTCTGAATCTCAAGAAAGTAAGCTCGCAGAGAAACACACTAAAATTTAGCAACATGTGTACGGCCTTAGTAGTACGCAGTTATGTTCACTTACCTATCAATGTACAATAGCTCTCAACTCAACTGCATTGTCTGACTGTGTACGAACACTTAGAAGCTGCTCACAGCAAGGAATGTGATCTCTTTGTCATAACGGCTCGTTCCCTGTGAAGAATAACCCCATACGAGATAGCTGAGATTTTTAATTACACAATTTCTAAGATCGTTTCTGTAGAAAACTGAAAATATACTTTCAAAGCAAGAGGAATCTGACCTTTAAATGTCGCAATCTTTAAAAAGGATGACTTTACAGTTGAAACTACGAGTGGACCCCAAACTGTAGTTGAGACTACAGCCAATGCTTCCCAGACTATGTTTTCGGAGACAGAACTTTCGAAGAGATGGACGAGTACAAAAACTAATAACCGTGCTGAAGAATCAATAGAGACATCTTTATCTAAAGCTCAAGAAGGTCGTGCTTCTCTGCACAAAGAAGAGGCAACCAGAGCGAAGGTGAAGATTCTATTAAAAACATTTTCTCTTTGATCTCTCCTACGCCAAAAATAATCCACTGATCCCTCAAAACATGCTCGTAAGAAACGGCATTAAGAGATTTAGATTGCTTCACCTTAAAAAACTCTATGAAGAAAAAGAACAACGAATGAAAGGTAAGGCAGACGGCAGGGGTCGGCCAAAGAAAATATCCGAACTTTCTTCGGCAAAATAACAAAAGGTGATAACAAGGAGAGGTAGACCACGTAAACGGAGATCTTTTCCATCCATTTGACAATCATACACAGAAATCTCAACGATTTATTTTACGAATGCAAGTGAAAATGCCTGTATAAAATAATATATTAGCTTTGCTTCACTGCCATATAATCCAATGTCACTGGCATAAATTGTAACGAGTGTGAAAATGTATCACATCTGGAGTGTGCAGATTGTGATGTTCAATACCTTTTCTTTGTAAATTTTGTGCAGGAAACAATTTATTTCTAATGTACAAAACAATGAATTTACATTGGAATTCATTCCACTGGAGTGGAAACAATGGTATTAGATCGCAAGGGTATTGCGATCGCAATCGCTTTTGGTAGTCGTTTTTGTGGCTTCCATTCAGCATACAACTGATGATGGTGGCTAAGCCATCGAAAGCTGCTCTTGCAATAAATACTACTGTTAGCAATGACAACTTTTATAATTATTTCATGAAAAATGTCAACGATAACGCACCACAACACCTATATTAGATCGCAATTTCATTAAGTCAACTAAGTTATGTTCCATATAATGGAGTAAGTTTTCTACGGCTCCCCCATTACTCTGTAGGGGGCTCCCATTACCCAGGTATTCGGGTAATGAGAGCCAATCTGGTAAATTGTTTTTTTTTCTTTTTTTTACTCAAAACAGAAGTTGCTTTCTTTTTCGATATTTTATGGTTCAAACATAACAGAATCTAGATTAACAGCAATATTTACAAAAACAGTTTCTATGGCATTCTTATTTGGCATACGTTTTCCTTAGTAGTTTATCCTTCCCCCGTTTACCCTTACACTTGCATCCTGAGGGTTTCAAACGTACGCCAAGGGGAAATGAATTTTCCTTATGAAGTGTACCTAATTTTTCCGTGGCATATTTTTTTTATGAAAAAAGTTAAATATTTCAAACCACTCAATGACGAAGCCCGGCGGTATTTATTTAGCTCAATATTGTCTTCGATAGCAAAAGGACCGAATTACATTAACAGTGTAAAATGGAAGTAATTTTATTTACATTATCGTGGCACTGCATTTCTTCCACCCTCCGCTACGCTGAAATCTCATTCGCCATTCCATTCCGCTCAGCGACGGAACTCATTTTCAAATTTGATCTTGAATTATCAGAGGACTAATTGCGCCATTGAAATTAATGAAATTTCATTTAATAGGAAATTCCAAGAGCTTTTAGAAAGTTGCCATTTACTTTTACGGATTTCCGTGTCGTTTTCAAGACAGGAATTTGCAAGGGCTGAGGGTGCGCACACTTGTATACTATGAGGCTGGAAAAAGGAAGGGGAGTAGTTTCAAAGAAGTCTCGTGAAGACAGTAATATTCGTCTTATTTTCAACGTGAAACGAGCAAACGTAAGGCGAGGTTTTTGGTGAAAATATTTGGTAAGACAGGCAGTTATACATTGTTTTTAAGCTTAAATAGCTTCCATTGTCAGGATAGTTTTCACAATTACATATTAGTAAGGTAAAATACGGAAATTATGTATAAATATATTGTGGAAGATGACACGATCACGACCAAAAATCACTAACCTCTAATTTTGATATAAAAAACTTACGCAAGTTTTCAACTTAATCATATATATATATATATATAT
>BOPP01000184.1:1589539-1608837 GCA_017312745.1 Gryllus bimaculatus
TATATATCAATTGAAGAAGAAGAATCAAGAATAGTTTGTGATGCGTTTAAGTACGGGATGCAACAAATCAATTGTGGCAGCAAAAGTGTTCGAAGGACTGCACCTGAATAATTCGGAAACCTTTTCAAGACAGAATAATATTATGATCCCTCTGGAATAGGTGTCTCTGTACTAGTAGCCGGTCATATTTAATCGCTTCAAAACAAGTGGAAAAGAAACAATTTAACAGTGACCAATTTTTTACGAGAAGAACTAGGAAAGTTTTATTTGTAAAACTTGTGTGCCAATTAAAAAAACTTATTTTAATGATGAGCTATAGTACAAGCTACATGATTAAATGAGCTTAGAATTTGAAAATATTCTACACGAATGCAATCCGTGTAACTTGTTTAGCACGTGCTGATAGTCTACCAGCAGAAATAATTAGAATCAGTATCCCCTGATAAATTAATATCATCTTTAAAAGGATATTTTAAAACCCCACTAATGATTAAATTTTACAAAGAAACCATACCCAATTTACCATTACCACCACAACCGATTTTGACAAGATGGGTAGGATGTTATTAACTTGTATTGTCACCATTTTTATGATATTTAAAAAGTTATTTTAAAATTCGGGAATAATTGTTGTCAAACCCTGAAAGAATATCAAAATTTAAATTAATCAGATGAGCATCCATAATAACAAAAGTTATTTTTTATTAAAGCTCACTGCAGCTTCATTCCTTGAATAATCAAATTACGTGAAAACCAAAGTTAACCACTTGTTCATTCAGTCTCCTTCATTAACCAATTTCATAAAAACTGTAAATCAGTTAAAGGGAAAACTGATGAAATTGTGTACAAAAAGGATCATTGTGTCATTGGAAAACACATAATTTTTTATGTTAAAATATATTGCAACGGTTCTTTCAGGAGAAATTGTTGATGGTCTAAATATGTCCCCTTCTTAAATGTCACGTTTTAAAAATTGCCCAATAACATCGTTAGGTGTTGAAAGAATATTTTCAATTTACAAACATGTGTATACAGTGAAGAGAAGAATAGTTTTCCTAGTTCTTTCACATAATTATAATTCTAGAATATCGGCCCCGTGGCGCTGACGGTTGCGGCAGCCGTCGTCTGTGCCGAGGAGGCTGCAGGTTCGAGTCCTGTGTAGAGATGGTCGTGTTTGTGATTGTCCCTTCACCTATCATCATCATCCTATCATCTCATAATTCACACTTCAAGGCGTAACAACCTTGTTGTAATCCAAGAATAAGCTGAAAAGCTGATCCTGGAAGAATTACACACGTTAATCGTGTAACGTGGTCTGTAATGGCCTGAACGACTATAATAATAATAATAATAATAATAATAATAATAATAATAATTAATAATAATAATAATAATTCTAGAATCCGTGTCTTCTATCCGGGGCGCTATGAATGCAGGAAACAAAACAAAATACTTTCGTCTGGCCGCATAAGATACTAATGCTCTTAATACATCAATAAGTGGTTTGTATACTTGAAAGAACTAAAATGAAAGTAAGTAAGGCTGAATATATTGTGAATGAGACACACATGGTAAGTGATTTTATTTTACAGATAGGATTCCGGCACTAGCTCTATTGGCCTCGTGTCGCAACCTTTTCTACAAGTAAAATAAAATGTCTCTTTTATCCTTCATAAATATTTTGCCTTACACCAGTATCCTGGAAAATTGTCGATATGTAATGACCTAGCGAACATGCTGAGGAAATAGACCTCCGTACTGTGAGTCTAGACCATATGTCATTTTATCGCCCGACTTGAGATGTAGCGTAAACGCCATGAGCGAAATAAGAGAACACACATCAAAATACGAGAATCATGAAAGGAAGGGCGCGGGTATCCTGTTATGTAGCTCGCGACGGCAAACTACGTGTATCATTTTATATGCGCAGAGAGCTCGGAATTGTGAAGTATGCCGATTTGGGAACATACTGGACATTGGTATGCCCTTCTCTCTCTCTTTTACTTTTACCTTCTCTTTTACTCTCTTTCCCTCACTCTTTTCCCCCCTCACTACCTCTCCTTTTCTCTCTCTCACTGCCCCCTCTCCTTTTCTCTCTTTCACTGCTTCTCCTTTTCTCCCTCTATCTCACTGCCTCTCCTTTTCTCTGTCACACTCTTTCCCTTTCTTTCTCTTTCCATCAGTCTCTCACTCACCGACTCTCTTTTACATACTCTCTCTCTCTCTCACCGTCTCACTTTCTCTCTCTCATTCACTCCCATTTTGTCTCTATCACCCTTTCTCTCTCTTTCTCTCTCTCTCTCTCTCTGTCTGTGTGTGTGTGTGTGTGTGTTTTGAGGATAGAGTTTCAGGACTGGCAGGAGCTACTTGTTTAGTCTCTTTCTGGAGATAAAAAGGAAGATAAAAAGGAGATGATTGTTCGCGTACATTGCACCGCATGAGTGACCTGTGGATCAAGTCCCAGAGGAATAAGGGTGAATTCACGCTGTGTGAGATCAATGATGACCTGCCAACTAAGCGGATGTTCTTGAATAAAGGTGCTACGAATTTTTCAATTGCTGAAATGAACTAAACCATTTTCTTCGGGTATTGATGACACTCCTATAAGATTCTGGACGATTGGGAATGAGTATTTATTGACTTACATTGTGTCGTAAATTAGTGGTAGTGTTTTAATTGATTTAGAAGAAATAGTTATTTGTTGCTTTTTTTAAGAAAATGAATGATTACCGGCTAATCTCGATCTCGTCTTTATCCATGATCTTGGAAATTATGGTTTTTCAGCAGCTGGCATTCGCTGGAATAAAAATAATTTTTTTGACACCCTGCAGTTTGGGTTTTGTGTAGGTCACTCCACGCAGACCGCCTAATTACATCTTGTGGATGAAATTCGTGTTGCTAAAGATGGTCGCAAAGTAACTATACTGGTTTTATTTGACTATAGTAAGACCTTTGATTTGGTGGAGAGCGACGTGTTGCACATGTTGTCTGGCCGTAATGTTTCAGATCAAGTTCGATGCTAGTTTCGAGATATACGATGTCAGACGGCCAGAAATGGCACTGATGGTCACAATGGTTTGCGGTAAAGTTTCTGATGGTGTTCCATAAGAATCCGTTTTGTGTCCTCTGCCTTTTTCAATTATGATATAAGATTTATCACTTGTGGGAGTCCATTGTGGTAATCAATGTGTTAGTCAATGGTTTATCAAATGTGGTTGTCAACAATGTGTTATGCTGATGATCTGCAGAATAACATACATGGGCTGCCTGCAGATATTGATTTAGTCTTTTCAAGGGTAGATAGAGATGCACAAGTACGACTGGGATTCCCGCAATAAGTTGCTCTTGAATGCGGACAAGACCGAAATTATGATACTTGGGGATCGGAGGTATGTTAAACACTGTCATTGGAATCTTTATCGAAAACTTACATCAATAACACTCCCGTCCCAAAAGTTCCCTTTGCACGAAGTATTGGTGTAATAGTAGTTTCATGCCTAAATTACAAAGACCATGTGGGTTTTGTAACAGGAAAAATGTGGAGAACGGTATATAACAAAAGCCTTTCTAATAAACTAAAACATAGGACAAAAACGTAAGTTTGGTTTGGTAAGCTCTGATTTTCCGGCTTTGATTATCGCTCACCCCTTCTTACGAACACGTCTTAAGCCTTCTTATGCCACGTCTCACTAACACATAGGGGGCTGAAGTTGTGAATTAGATTTATTTTTGGACGGAGGAGGAATTAACACAATACAACATATTATTGTAAATTGGGTTGGTTAAAAGCTTTTAATGGAACTTATTTTGTTCTCCTACAAATATACAAAATTCATTTTAATTCACCAACTTACCTTTTCAGCAAATTTGATGAGTATCATTATGAGATCTTTTCGACCCGGAATGAGAAAGTATTTCGTATTCTTCATGTTAGAAGGGAAGCTTATCGGAAGACATTTCTGTTATATGCAACGGATTGGGGAAACAAATTACCTGTGGGAGTTAGGCCTGTACCGTCCGTGAATGTGTGAGTATTGGAGACGAGCACAATGTTTGAGTATCTATGGATCTGCAAGGGTATGCGTGATGAAGTGCATTGTTTTTGTTTTTGATATTTTAGTGTAGTACTTGAGATATTTTTTTTGTATTACGATATTTAACATTCTTGTTGGTACTAATTATGTAATGACTTTTCGATCATACGGGTTTTCGCCTTTGTGAAAATAAATGATTGCCAAAAAATCTCCATTACTCACTCTCTCACATTTTCTATTTCTCTCACCCTCTCTCTCTCTCTCTCTCTCTTTGTTAAATCCCTCTATAAAACAAGGTATTAAGTTCTCTATTTAATAATTAGGAGTTTGTCATATTTTTGTACTCGCTTAGTAAATCTTTTAACCGTTTCTAACAACTTCCTATAATTTTATTAATACAATTTTGAATGTTTAATTTTCTTTATTTTCCCGGATAAAACTTGAATAGATCAACAAAATGTATTGGATGAAATAATCCTTAACTCGGTAGTAACAATTCGTCTTTCTGTCCCCTAAGGTTAGAGGTAACAGAAGAGAACGCAAATATTTTTCCCGCAGCTCCTCCCTCCTCCCTCCTCCCCTCCCCCCTCAATCCTTCCTTTCTCTTCCCTTCCATTCATTCTCATCTTTGGACCTCGGTCAGCCCTTTTCCCCGAACGATCGGCGACTCCAGGGAGTGCTATGAGAAAGTTATTGCTGATCTCACTCTCAGTCAATATAAGGAAGCCCAAAGAAAAGGTTTAAAATGTACGAAAGAAGAGAGTAAGGTTTTTGTGAGGTTGATGGTTTTAAAAGACAAGTTTTACATTAAATGTAATTTTATTCTGAGATTTTTCTCCGACTTGCTCTTCAAATACCAAATGGAAAATTTTTCGGAAGAAGTAAGAAAGTAAATTACCTGATGTATTCAACAGGCATGAAATTTTAAGAAACGAGAGTTAAATAATGAATAACATGTGCGGATCAATATCTTCTTAAATCGTTCACTTTAAATAAACTTTAGAATATTGAAAAATACAACTTGAAATTAATTCTTATGGATTGAAACAAAAAGTAATCCTTTGGAAACAAATAATGAATCATTTCAAAATGAATCTTTTGAAATAAAAAAATGCTGCTAACCCCCAATGAGTAATTAGGTTAATCGGTCACTTACGGTCATTACATCACACGGTCTTTAACCACTGTTAACATGTAACCCTACAGGTTTGTTAAGTGCACTTGAACGTACCTGAATGTTAAGAAATTTAACATCCTTAGAAATGGATTTTAACATCTTTAGCAACGTAAATAAACAACCATCTCTCAAGTTAAGTGTTCATCTCACAAGTCATCATCTCACAAGTCAAGTGTTTTTTAAGAAAAGAAACTGGCGATGATTTGAACAAATCAGATTCAAACAATTCAGAATAAAAGTAAGTCATATTAGTTTTGGGAATAATTATTGTTAATTGTAATATTAATAATGCAATTAATTAATAAAAATGTGTATTAGTTAAATTAACCTCATTTACCTGGCATTCCCCCAAACAAACTCTTCCCCGGTAATCATATTTACTGACGATCTGGAGGTATCGCCACCGGAAGTCAACGCGCCAACTTCCTCATCGAAAGTCATTTCTTTAAATATCTTTCGGGTCAGGAGAATCATTTGCATCCATATTTTCTCAAATCACGGCATACGAATATTGTTTAAATAGATAAATCGCAAGCAACACCCCACCATATCGTAATAACGTGCCGCAGCAACATAATTCATTTGTTTACTCTCACTAATGTGAATATTCGCATAAATTGTGAGATTTTATGCTGACCGATAAAATTCTGAACGTACCACGAAATGTTACAATACTAGTATTGCCTAAACCAGATTAAATATCTCGGCTGCGATACGCTCCGGCTCGATTTCTAACTTTTAGCCTCTGCAGCAATAACACTCAAAACATTTCAAGGTATGATAATGGCCATAACAAACTATACTACCCTTTATAACTAGGCTTTTGTTAGCTAAAACATGCAGAAAATTTACATACATGAATCTTAATAGGAATAATAAAATCACATAGAAAATCGTCTTTAGAGAAATGTAAAAAGTAAAATGGTAGGGGTGGTATAAAATATCATGACTAATATTTGTAACTCAAGTAACAATAAAACTGTAATGCTGTCAATAACAAAGATGCTAAACTGTAATTCTTCTTCGTTGCAATTAAACCAAGAGAATGAATTTCTCTCTGCAAGTGAATATGCGATATTTTCACAATACTTTTGGTAAAAACACATTTAAGAACTATTAAACTATAGAATATTTGCTTGTCTTAGTGATTTCAGCCGATGAGTGATAGTTACATAGTGATAATTCATACTACGCATGAATTAATAGAGGTAATAAGACGACAATGAATAACATTCAAATAGAGTATTTAACGCATATTATACCAAACTAGTTGCGAAGGAACATCCTCATATTCATTGGTACAAAACAAGCACCATTATTATCTAAAGCATGTACAAAAGTTGAAATCAATACAATGTATTTTATATACAGATAATTATTAATATTCGTCAAAAACTTGCTTGAAGATCATTATTAATGTTACATCAGAAGCATTTCTTTTTATATAAATACCATAGTAACTGCCAATTCATTATGCATTTATTCATGGAAACAGAAGAACCAAAATTCATAATAGATGTTCTGAATCAGGCAATTTTTAAAATTATTGTCCCAAGTGTAAAATTACAAATGATGCGGCTTTTACAGATACAAAAATTTGTATAGATTTAGAATGATTAAATTACAGTTGATTGTATATTTTAGAGAACAAGTTAAGAAATATTTCTCTTGATGTAATTGTAATTGTTGCTCTTCAACTTTGCACGTGCATCCCAGAAAACATCATAAATTTGTATTTGTGAATAATTTATTTTTTACTGTCGGGGAAATATTTACTATCTTGTTCTGATATGTAGTAAATTACTACCCTTAATTCACCGTAAAGTCAGAATTTACGTTTTGTGGATTGATGTCAACATGTCTGTCTGTCCGTCCGTTTGTGGTCAATGCCATCACTTGAATTCTTTAAACGATTTGATCGAAAATTGATATTCTCCATTAGGTCTTGCCGAACATGAGATCCAGGGGAATATCAAACGGATATTTTGATTTCTGGGCGTGCTTTACATGAAGTCTACACAATATTTTGTAAATTTTACCAAAAATGGCTTCAAGGTTTTGAATTACTTTTTGATCTCGGATTGAGCAAATTACATTATAAAAATGACGCAAGTCTCATTTTTCTCGATCTCAGAGGTGCTGTTGTTGTACCACTAGTTGTTTACGCATAATATAGTTGACTTTTACATAAACAAAATATATAAATTTAATTGAATTAATGTAAATATTAATTATTAAATTATTACCATAAATATAATTTCATATCATTTACAAATGTAATCAAATATTTACTCTCTTCTGTCCTTATAGAAAATTATCAATATCATATCTGCTTGAATGAAAATATTTTATATCCTAAGTCGATAACCGTCAGCATTTGTTTATATGACAGCTTTTAAGTCAACATTTTCGTTCACCACAAGGCATGCTTTTCTTATGAATAGGACCCCCAAATATTGAGAATGTCTCTGTCTGGGCATTCAGTATCGAATGTCATGGTAGGGCTGAAAGAAAGAGCCAGACAGAAATCTCATCTCTTCTCCCTTATCTTTCATTCATATTTTCTTTCTTACTCCACAAACACAAAGGGCGCATAGGCCTTCACGGGTCGCCTTGAAATGTTAAAACTCATCGCAGACAGATCGATGTGAGAGAGGCTTTCGAGAAATTTTTAGACGACTCAGAAAATGCTTTCGCTTCCGAGTGAGCTCTGTCTCAATATTTGACAAACATGGCGGTGTCTTCCAGAAGACCTCTCGTCTACAAGAGTTTCTTTGAAAAGGAGGAAAATGTTGAAGCGTAATTCAATAAAGGTTTCGTTAAAAACAAAAACACGACTGGAGATATTTTCCGAATGTCTAGCAATATTTATTGCCGGAGGATAGTAAAAACATGAGATGTTTGGGTCCGAAGGTGCAGTTCATTGTAAATTATTGCCCTCTTATCTTGAAAATTACTGTATATTGTATATTTATTTGACATGTTTTCGTGCTTTCTGTAAGTGCATGTTTTTATTATTTCTACCTATTTTAGAGATTACTTCATTTCGTAATATTTATAAGTGAAGTACGGATTTTCGGGCAGTAAAACTCTCTAAAACGTTCAGTAAAAACACAAAAACGTGCAAAAACATGCAATTAAAAATATCAAAATTTTGCAAAATGTAGCCTAAAAATTCCAGTTAATTCACTTATCAACTTATTTTAGATTTTTGTTGTGAAATTTACTTTGCATTAAATATTTTTTGTTTTATTATAATTGTTTTGTACATATAGTTTAAATAAATCGTGTTTGTTATTTCAAATATTATTCATTCACCAAATTAAACAAAAAAGTAAAAATAAAAATTGAAAAATACAAAAAAATCTTCAGAAATTCAAAATAGTTAAGTTTTCCAAGAAATACTCTTAACTGTTTTCATTATAATTTACAATTATACATGTATTTGGCGCGACAGCCCGTGAACGGGCTTAGGCCTACCGGCAACGTCCGTGCCTCGCGGCCATGAGTTAAGGGGGGAACGTGTGGTTAGCACGTAGACATCCCCACGCCGTATTCCGGTCTTCTAAACCTGAGAAGTGAATTTTATCATCGTCACAGAGCAACATATACTGAGACATTGCAAGGAAAACGCACACTATAACCTTACCTCACCGGGAATCTAACCCGGGGTCGCGTAATAGAAAGCGAGCACAACTACGAGGCTTTACAAATTATGTACATTCCCAAATTACTTTCTGTGAAATTAATATACCTTCTGTCATATAATGTATGTTTCAAGCAAAAAAAAATTGTTCTATATTTTTTATTTATTTATGGCTGTGTGGAACTTTTCTCTGACGTACATGTGCACACAGCTAAAAGGGTCAAAAATTGCATTCATTCACTCTCGATTTGGCAGAGCAATATCTGTTCCGAGAAATTCGATCAATTTGACATCCTGTACACCTTGCTACTAAGCGTCGCGCTGGGACGTAGGTCAAATGTGACTCACGCGTGCAATCGCGGGTTGAGAAGTTCAGCGAAGATTGACAAAACGGATATATGATCCCATTGGGAAGACTGATTCCAAACAGAGCTTCGGTTGAGCGGCCGCAACCAAGAGCCACGGACTGACTTAATGGCAGCACTATACATTCCTACTGCCAACTGCAATCCCTCAGAACTTTTACTTAGATAATAGGGCAAATTTAAAAGAAATTTTTAAACATGTAAATTCAAACAAATTGATAATATAAGAATTATTCTTAATGCAATACAATTATGAATCTTCGAAAATTCGTCCAGTGAAACTCCTCAATGTGCAATTTTAATACAGCTTTACACAAATCGTGCATTTGCGTTCAGTAACTCCTTCAAACGTGCAATTTCGTGCAAAATAAAACAACTTCTAAAATAACGTCCGTTTCATGATTCAAATTTCTGACATGGTTTCATCTACTTTTAAGGTAGCAAAGAAGAGATGCAGTTACACGGGAATCCGGTCTTTATTTATAAATCTTTATCATCTAAGTCATTTTTGTTTTCCAAGATGAAAATCGATGTGACACTCGTTGATGTCATGTAGTTGGCGATTTATCTTTAAATAAGACACAGTGGTGTGTTGATGGTTGGTGGCTCAATGTGATGGCTCATAATTGAATTCTGTTATTTTGCGTTATGTATAGAGAACACTGTGCATATGTTGGGCGAAGAAACGTATTTTATTTGTGGGTTTCCCACTTGGTTTTCTCATCACACAGTAATGTGAATTAAATAATATGGCATTGATAATAGCCATCATTTTCTTTGTTGACCTTTATTTTGGAGCACGATTTAAATGTATTTTGAATTGTTTAAGAGATATTTTGTATGTCGGACAATGGTACATTGAATACCATTGACATTGAAGACCAACCTCTCCCTTTTACTTACTAACATCCACTTGTGCGTGACGTCACAAGATCACTCCCAACATGTCTCTCGCAAAACGTTTTCTTTTTTGACAACGAACATTGTGCTAGTAATTTAAACAATGATCAACACAAGATTTCTACATGAATATGAAATCTTTAATTGATTATTATTTTTTTTAAATCAGGATTTTTTTAATCACACTTTTGTTAAGTTAATTCAACAAAAATTGTATTTATAATGATCATCATTAAATATGTGTATTAAATCTAATTTCACTTCATTTTGAGTCTTGCAGCACAGATTCATTCAATTCAAAAATAAAAAATATTTTAAAAAATCATAATTTATTTTCTTGTCTATATAAAGATAACAAATAATTTAAAATATACTTAAAGATTTCTTAAAATATTCAATTGAACAGAACGACCATTAATTACAGTCTAGCTTCGATGAGTCAGCTGAATATTTCATTGACTCTTATGGCAATGAGGTACCATATACAACAAGAAATTTAATTTCTTCTTCTTCATTGTGCCGCACATTGTATAGTCCCCGGCCGTCCACCTTCCTCATCGTCGTCATAATGACGACGCGACACGGTGGGGTCGTATTCTTCCAAGGTGCACTCCTCCGCATTTGGTGGCACAGTGGTGCGAGGCCGAGGGGGTAAATGGTCTTCGAGTTTCGAACAAACTTCGGCCCGAAGTGTATTAGGGAAATTGACGAAAAATTTTATGATGAGACGGCCTTTTTCGTATGGATTTCTGTACAAAGGCATGCCTTCGTTCAGTATACATTTCACTTCGCCGTGCTTAGTTACGTCTCCTGGGACAACTGTTATAAGAAGATCTCTCTCATCCAGAGTTCGAATAACTCTTTGAAAGCCACAAAGACTTTCTACCAACTCGAGTTCCATCTTCATTATTAGATCGCTTCTGATTCTTTTGAACTTTTCATGTTCCCTTTCATCCACAATTATGATGATGTCTCCTGTTTGGATTCCTGGTTCTTGATCGCCTTCCCCGCGAAATGAAATTTTTTGACCGTCCACCATGCCTTTGTCGATGTGCACTTCAATGACTTTACGTTCGCGCACCGTCTTTTTCCCATTGCACTTCGGACATCGGTCCTTAGAACTTATTCTTTCCCCTGTTCCATGGCACTCCGGACACATGGTTTGAATTTGCTGGAGCATCCCCGGGCCTATTTGTTGAATTTCTATGAACGTCCCTGTACCACGACATTTTGGACATTTTTCGACGGAGCCTTTCTTTCCACCTCTTCCCTGGCATTTATCGCAGATAACATTCCGTTGCAGAGCGAGCTTTCTGACCGCACCGTTGTATAATTCTTCCAGGGGAACGCTAAGTTGATGGATGATGTCTTTAACCCTACGTTCCCTTGAATGACCAGCTCTGCCTCCTCCGAAGGGGTTGCCGAAAAATAGATCAAAAATATCGAAGGGCGACGAGAATCCTTCTGGTCCCAATCCCTCCTGCAGACCTTGCTCGCCTCCTTGATCATAAATGCGACGTTTTTCGGGATTGGATAACACTTCGTATGCTTTCGATATCTCTTTGAACTTCTCACCTTCAGTTGGGTTTTTATCAGGGTGGTATCTGAGAGCCAGTTTTCGATACGCTTTTTTTACGTCTTCCGTCGTACAGTCAGGTTTTAAGCCCAAAACATCGTAATATGCTGTTTCTTTGACCATGACTGTAAATTGTAATTGGATGGAAATTAATCTTATTCGAAATGGTGTTCTCTTCTATAATGCAGCAGAACACAGCGCTATTATTGCTTCGCAACGGTGTCATTGTTATATGTAAACATCTTATATTGTTAATAAATACGCTTTGAATATGTTCTAACTCCATTTTTTTGTTTTTAGTCAATCTATACAGAGCTTGTTCAGGGAGGAAACGTTGAAACTACGAAAATAAGCTCTTAAGACAATTTTAAGCATATCTTGTTTAATAAATGCCTTTGATATTCCGAATGGCTGAGCCTCAATAAACACTTTAAAGTTGGTTTGAAAAAATACTTTCTATGCAAAAAGTTGCATTGTAGAAACATATAATCATTTCAGAAACATGTAAATTGTTTATTATTTATAAAATGTGAATGTATTTGTTCAGGAAAAATTAATAGAGAAATAAAGAACGGTCGAATTGTGTTAATTGGGTGCTTTGTTTATTTCTGTGTTAATTTTCAAAAAAAAAAAATTGAGCTTTGTATTCAACCAAATTCAGAGATTTTGGCTTTAAATGAAAGGTAGTAGGTCCTAGGTATGTTATCACTTGCTCTTTTTGCAGGTTTGATCTGGTAAATACTAAATTTTAATAAAATCACGAGATTTATAGAATTTACGCTAACCTGCCTACATTAATTATTACGTCGTGTTTATTGTGTAGGAATAATATAGCTGGTCTTGGCCGTTACGTTGTGTGAATTGTAATTAAACCATCAAAATAGGTCGACGTGCTATGCGTTTATAGTGAATCGAAGATACGCTTCTAAGTTTGAAGTTTGATTTTATAATTCAAATATTAGTTAGAGTTTATAAAGGGATAAATGGAATACGGAACACCATTAAGAATTTTCAGTGATACAATGTTGCAGCAATGAGTGACAGTTTCTGACTGAGTATGAAATATTCATGCAGGATGATGCTCCTTGCCACTGATCAGAAACTGTGAAGAATGAATTGGATTCCAGTGATATTTGTGTATTTTATAGGCCAGGAAATAACCCGGCTATGAATCCAATAGGATCACTTTGGAGTGTTCTTATAACCAAAGTGAAGACAAAACATCCAACAACAAAGGAACAACTCATGCAGTACTCATCACCATTTTGAATGAAGATGACGAAATTGCCGAATTATGCAAACAATTCTTTGAAGATATGCGCAAACGAATTAATTATTTAATTAATGCTAAAGATGCTCACACAAAGTGTTAATACGTTTGTGGCTTCTTAAATTCTAGAGTTTATTTCTAAAGTTTAGAGGCAATAAAGAATTTTTTTCTATTAAATATTTGTGGGAGACTGACCGAGTAGGCACGTGGACTATTGAAATGGGTCGGATGAGCAGCAGCGAACCTCTTCCACCTTATCTTACCTTAGTAGCTTTAATAATAACTGGGTGTTTAATGCGACAGGGACGCTTTCCCTGTAAATATCTAAATTTACAGAGGGAGTCCCTATCACCTTGAGGGACCCAATATTCTATTGGTAAATTGGAAAGATAAGAAAATAATGTACTTTTGTCCCAGTAGGGTAGTTTTACTCTTTGAGATCGATGTTTAAGATACGAGGTTATCCAATCTAGGACGTTACCACGAATTTCATAAGAAGGTAATTTTGAGAAAAAAATTGAATTTTGAAGAAAATATTCCAATGGTGCTTCATTTTGGCTCATTGATGGAACATCATCTTTAAGAAAAGAAAAAATGGCAGTTTCCGTAAATGTTGATTTTTTTTAAAGTGTGTTGAGAGGCTGAAAACGGTTCATTTTTCCTGAGAAAAGTTTCCATTCTCGCATAGAAAAGCCTCTAATATTTTTAAGAAAAGTAAAAAAAGAGAAATTGGGCGGTAATTTTCGTTCCCTTTTTTTAAAACGTGGCTTAAATTTTACAGTTTTGAAAATATCTAGAAATATTCCTGTGGTGCATAAAGACGCATTGAAAATTTGAGTTAACGGGTGTATTTAGGCATATACACAAGTTTTCAATAAACATTCCTGAAATTCATCTAAACCAGGTGAATATTTATTTTTTACTATACTGACTATTCTCAGGATTTGGTTTGAAGAAGTTTCCGAAATAATCATCGTGTCGATTTTTTTTTCATGCTGTTTTTTCTGTCTAATAGCACAATGGGGACACCCCAGAACTTTTATTTTTGTTTGTGTAGTTTCTTTCCTCAAAAGATATTAATTGTCCCAACTATAGATAATTTTGAACGTATTAATTTTTTTGATTGGCTACAAGTATCTGCATTTGTTTGTCATTCGTCCTAATTTTGTTTTTGATAGGTTGATTTCTAAGCCAACTCAAAACATTTATCATTCAGCTCTCTTAACATCTCGTATCTCTCATTGACAGAGGTGGAAAACATCTCTTCATCATCTACAAATCGCAAATTTGTCAATCTCTGCCCGTCAACTTTTATTCCCGATATTTTAGTCCTTGTCTGCTGTCTAAATACATTTTTCTAGTAGGCAAGTAAATAGTTTTGGCGGTAAAGGATCTCCTTGTCTGACACCACTCAATAGCCTTCCCTTGGTCAGTTAATACATTTGCAGTACTGTTTGAATATATTCTCTGCAAAATTCTTATGTACGTTTTGGCACACCTTATTTATTTTGTGCATCGATTAGTGCTGAATGTTTTACACAATCAAATGCCTTTCTAAAATCGACAAAGGCTGTAGTTTAGTAATGATCCGGTATTTTTTTGTATTTTTTTTGTATTTTTTGTATTTTTTTAATGATCCGCTTTAGTGTCTCTAAGAAGTCTACTGTATTAAAACCCGATCGGAATCCAGCCAGTTCATTTTAGGTTGTTGTTCGTCAAGCGACCTGGTTATTTGTCTGGTTATTATTTTTGAGAATAATTTATATAGATTGGTTATTTGGATGGCCGGTAGAAAAATTATTCAAGTCATTTTTGTGCCCTTTTCTATAACAGAGATGGTGCTTTGTGACCATTGCTTTGGAGTCACATTGGAGTCACTTTTGCAGTATTTTAACAAATAATTTCGTTTTTTCTATTATCGTTTCTTCT
The DNA here is from genome assembly GCA_017312745.1 of Gryllus bimaculatus. Classification (NCBI taxonomy): domain Eukaryota; kingdom Metazoa; phylum Arthropoda; class Insecta; order Orthoptera; family Gryllidae; genus Gryllus; species Gryllus bimaculatus. The sequence continues at coordinate 1,604,437 of BOPP01000184.1, forward strand.
GTTCAGTGTATATGGTATTCGTTTAATATTCCATCGTATCCTGGCTAGCGTTTTGTTTTTGTTGAGATAGAGCATCGTGTTTCACTTTGTAGAATGGGCAGTACTCCACCCGGATCTTCTTTTTCTTTTTTTTAGCATCAGCTTCTAGCTCATTGGCTTGTAACGGTATGGTAACTGTGAGGATGACAAGATATGATGATGATGATGATGATGATGATAGTAGGGAGTGAAAGGACGAACACAATACAACCATGCCCGAAGCGGGACTCGAATTCGCGAGCTTTCGGTACGAGATCGCTAAGGCACTACTGCTTTAGCGATCTTGGCCCCAGGATACCCGGATCCTTGTTGCGGTTATTTGTTTCAGTATAGTCAGTTTAAAGTTGGTTTTGTTTGCTGTCATAGAGGTCTCTGAAATATTGTGTTCTTTTCAAAGGGGGACTGAATTTCTAGTTTTTGTAACATTTTTGGGGGCATTGTTTTGCATTTATTATGCTTTGGTTCTTGATTTCTATACTTTTGATCATTATGTTGTTCTTCTGTTGTTTAATGCGTTTATCTAGTTCTAATATGTTCACTCTGTATTCGCATCCTTTTTTAATTTCTATTAGTTTATTTTCTTGCCGTTGAATTTTGTTTACTGTTTCTTTATTTTAAGAGATAAGTTTTTTCTTGAATTCTTTTAAGTTATGTCTTTAGCGGCTGGTTCAGTTTCAGGGTTGTTACTTGGAAGTTTCCGTTTTGACATTTATCTCTTTTTTGGATTCTTCCCTGGATTTTTCATTTTTATTTGATTTCTTTTGTTTTTAAAATTGCATCTAGCATTTGTTTGGTGTCAGTATTAGAATCAGTCACAGTTTCTTTGTTTATGCCGATGTGAGCAGCGTTGTCAAGATGCCTATTGTTGTTACGCCTTTTATTTTTAGCGTCCACTGTTGACTTCGAACTCGATCTGATTTTACTTGCGCCTGATCAGATTACAATAATTTTAGGGAATGTAACGGTTTTTGAATTAGGCGTCGATTACAGTAGGTCTTTGTGTTTCAGCTCTCACCGTTGGAGTGTGTTGATGTTCTAGTAATGAGTTTAATTACGGTCTTTGCAGTCAGAGAATTTGTTTGAATCCTTCGTTAGTTTCATTTCTAGCCGTCAGATAGTGTTGTTGTTTCCGTTATAAATTCTATGTCTGCCATTCGCAATCTCCAAAGGCCGCCTTATTTCTAGTTAAGATTACTTATTTCATCACTCTGCTGATTTTCACATCAATGCCTTTATTTACAGTAGCAACGGCTGTTGTACCAAAAGGAGTTCCATAATTTTTTTTTTGTTGAGCTTTTATAACTTTTCTTACAAGAATATTAACACGTATGTTATGTACTGAAGCTACAAGTAGGGTCCCTTCCAAACTTTAGTATGGGAACTCTAATAGGAAATCTCTCTTTATTTCGTGGATAATCACGAAAGACTTTATTCTTCAGACGAGTGAGCTCTGTTCTGAATTACAAATAATTTTAATAGCTCTGTATCCAAATGCCAAAAGAGAGAGGAAAATTCCAACCCGCAGATGATACTGTATTTCAACCAGTCAAGAGTTCGTGGAAGAAAGGAGTGATAATATGACGTCGAGAACATTCTTCTCAGGCTCTCTCTGGAAAATACTTCTCTTCGGTGTTGGAGGAGGTAGTGCGCGCAATAAAGCCAGAAACGTGGTTTTAGACCTTGTCGCCTTGTTTCCTGAAACCGTGAGAGAATTGATTTCACTAAATGTTTAATGCGATGTACAGTGACATCGCATTAAATGTAATATGAAGTGAAAACATTGTAACCACAACAGACATTTTACGATATTATTGGAGAAGAAAAATTCTGTTATATTGGTGGAGAAGAATAGGTATTAAAGTTCAATAACATTAAGAAAATGGTGTAAGAAGAAGAACATAGCAAGGAATTCTTCGTTTTGTACAAGTTGGAAAAACTTTCAGAGGAAACACAAGTGGATTCAGGGATAGATGGTCTAAACATGCACCCCAATAGGGAAACACATTCTGAGCAGACGGATCAAGTGTCAGCAGAAGCTGTACAACAGTCATCGACACCTCCTAATAAAGCGCCAAACTGTGACCGATACAGCCGAGAACGCCGTCTCCAACTGACGTTCTAAAAAGCAGTACAACGAGACGTTCGAATTTTCCAACATTATTAGGTTGTCTGATACGGTCAGAAACACTAAAACGCAATGTTCAGCTAATGCCATAGGTGATAACCTCCAGGTAATAGAAAATTCTCCATAAGGAAAAGACGGATGCAAAAGAAAATGAAGAAAGGGTGATGGAAGATAGAAAGGGTCCTTGACAACGCAGAAAGAAGCAAAAAATGTTGGCAGTTTTACCTGTAAAACACGGGAGCAATAATCACAATATCACTACAACTACCTCTGTAAGGAGTGTTATTTGGAAATAGCACTGAAGGAATAGACAAGTAGAATGATAAGCAGAAAACACACCATCTAGGGGAAACTAATAATTACTAAATCAGCTTCAGATGGATTTGTGGAAAAGTCACATCCGCAATAACATCAAAAAAGTTAAGAATAATGTAAATATAGTCGAAATAGAATTTGAAGCAACAACACAAAACGATAAAATGTGTGGGAGTCATATTATGTGATAATTTCATCCACAACGATTTAGATATATTCTCGGTATAATGTGTAGTAATATGTAAAGCTTTACTTAACATTAAAAGTAGTGTTTTTCAGGCTAACTTCAGAAAAATAAACTTCAATTCTAAATAAAGAATGACATATTCATCCATTCAAGGCTTAGGAGATGAAAGAAATTAGGACATTTCTCAGCCGAACACATCCGCAAGATCAAAAAGAGCAGTAGCAAGTCTCTTCCCTACAGAAGTCCAGGAAGGATTTTCTTCAGGGCGGCTTCAGGTGTGGGAACACATTGAATTTTAAGAACTAGGCTGTCTTAAATTTGTTCGCTACATAAATTGTAATTTGTGATATTGCCCTGAGCAAGGCTTCGTAAAAGCCAAAACGTTGTACATTTAAGAATTGTTTCCTTTCAAAACGCCAGATATTTTCTATTAAATAAACACGTACTTCTAAAATTCAAAGTTTGAAATTGAAAATATGATAGTAAAAGAATATTAACAACACTACCTTTCCTTATGAAAATTATGTCAAAATATTTTTCCATATTAAGCAATTTTTCATACTAAGCAATTTTATTTGTGGTTTCATATATACTGAGTTTTGCTTGTGATCAGTCTTTGAAAAGTCGATTGTGTTGTCTCTGAGCGTTTCGTTCTCTGTCAGATATGATCCAAGACACGTTTCCTGACATCGATTCCTAAGCTGACGTCGCAATCACCATGCAGTTAGAATCAGCAATTTTAGCGAAATCAACAATTCCCGCCCCTTCGACTTCATTTGCAACCTAAATTAGTCCGAATCAAGTATTCCCGCGAGGATAATTACATCAATTATGATCTCAATCCGTTTTGCATCGGCTTTGGGTCTCGGAACTAACCAATTGTGATGAAACGTCAAACGAACTTGAATCTACATTCTTCACGAACGGCAATGATTTTCGACGTATGAAGTTAAAATCTGGGGAAGGAAAGATGGTTGAGTGGAAGAGTCATATCCACAAAATCATCAAAAAAGTTAAGAATAATGTAAATATAGTCGAAATAGAATTTGAAGCAACAAACTTTCAAAACACAAAACGATAAAATGTGTGGGAGTCATATTATGTAATTATTTCATTCACAACAATTTAGATATATTCTCGATATAATATGTAGCAATGTATTCAGCTTTACTTAACACGTAAAGTAGTGTTTCAAACTTCAGCCATCGTACATATTTCTGGTGGCCTGTGGCCCATTGATTTTTATATAACATGTTAACGAACAACCAGAAATCTTACTTATTTTAAGTTCTAGAATGTTGGAATGCTGTCTTTAAATTATGCGTTTATCTTTTGTTCTCTTGTATTTTGTGTAGATTCGCAGTGACGTCAGCAAAAACACGTGTTGCAGTCAGAGCTATACCACTTGCAGTATATTACAAGCCTTGATACTTCCGTGTCACATTACACGTAGCAGGCAGAGAAAACGACGGTGAGCCGTGCGTCTTTAGAGACTGTCTTTAGCCAAGTCCTCAATCCGCGAAAAGAGACTCGCAATCAGGACTTGACGTTTCTTAAGACAGGCTTAGGGGAGTTGTCAGTCACTAGGCAATGATTACCTCGCATCTCTCAAATATTTTAAATAAATCTTCGGAACTTCAAATTTATTTATTTAATAGGTAATTATCACAAACGAATTAGATTACTTGATCCTATGTGGCTAGGTCGAAGGCCTTTAAGCCATTACAATACCTAC